>PVIJ01019442.1:0-23584 GCA_004024925.1 Scalopus aquaticus
AAAAAAAAAAGAATTCATTGTTGAGATTTGAAATCATTATAGACATTTATGGCTATAAATTGCTCTGGATGCTCTTTGTGCTATATTCCTTAAGTTTTAGCATGTTGTTTTTTCACTTTCATTCATCTGAAAGAATTTTCTAATTTTGATTTCTTCTTTGACCCACCGATCATTTAATAATGTGTTGTTCAATTTCCATATAATTGCTAATTTTACTTCTGTTACTGATTTCTACCTTCATTCCACTGTGGTCAGAAAAGATACTTTGAATGATTTAAGTACTTTTAAATTTATTGAGGCCTGTTGTGTGTTATGACATATGGTCATGCTTGTGAATTTTCCACATGTCCTTGAGATGAGTGGTGGTTATTCAGACAAGTGTTCTGTACACAGACAATCTTCATTATTCATAGATTCCCTATTTCTCACTTAGTCTGCTCACTAAAATTTTTAAATCTTAAAATCAATTTCATGATGCTTTTGCAGTCACTTGTCGACATACACATGCTGAGAGAAGTAAAAAATGTGTTGCCTCAGGTTCACATTCACGGCTCAGATTGAACAAGGTGTTGGATCACCCTCATTCCATTCTTATATTCTAAGAGCTAGTGTCCTTGATGTCCTCTACACTGTCATGCTTTTTCACATTTTTGTGCTTTTGATGGGTGATTTTGTTCTTTAGAAGGTGCCATAAAGAAAATTAATGTTAGATAAGTTTTATTTAGGTACACATTATAACAGTGAATCTAAGATACATATTAAATAAGGTGTCTTTTAAAACTATTTGTGTGTGTGTGTGTGTGTGTGTGTGTGTGTGTGTGTGTGTGTGTGTGTGTGTAATTTTACATCATTGTTCATTTTTGTACAATGTTAGCTTTCTCCTCTCAGGTGTAGTCCTTGTAAAATTCCCACCAACAAGACACCCTTTAACCATCACCATAGACTCTTGTACTCTTCCTTCCTCTGTTTTGATCCTTCTCCTTCCCCTGCAGAATGTCTCTGATTTATAGTTGTCTACTAATTTTATTTATTATTTTTTCCCCTGACCCCTTTAAAAGTTTTCTTTAAACAAAAGCACATATACAAGGCTCTGTATTGGTCAGCTGATGAAAATGCCACTGCCAGTCATGCATAAACCAAATCCTATATTTCTCCTAAAAGCAATGACTCAACATTTGCAAGGTCAGTGTTATTAAGTGAATCTGTAGGCAACTACAGAAAATAATGATAATTAACTATATATGTCTCTTAGGCCTAACTGTTCCTATTGTTCTTCAACTCTTCCATTTCCTTATTGATCTCTGTATAGTTATTATATCTATTATTAAAAGTGGCAGTGAAATTAACTGCTATTATAGATCTGTTTCTACCTTTGAGTCTGTCAATGTTTGCTTCATGTGCTCTGGAGCTCTTTTTTGTGCCTACATGCTTGTCATTGTTGTATCTTCTTGATGAATTGTCCTTGAATAACTATATTATGTTCTTTGTCTTTGGGGATAATTTTTTTCTCTTTTTAAAATTTTATTATTTTTTAAATTTATATATATTTTACATCATTTTCATTTTTGTACAATGTTTTCTTTCTTTTCCCAGGTGTAGTCTCCTTAGAATTTCTACCACTGATTCACCCATGAACCATCACCATAGTTTGGGGAATAATTTTTGGCTGAAAAGCTATCATTCTTCTATTATTGTGGCCACCCCAGTTATCTTTTGGTTATTATTTATATGCAATACATTTTATATCCTTATACTTTCAAGCCGCTTGTATCATTAAAGTGAGTCTTTCAGAGCAAATAGTTGGATTTTTTACAAATCTTCAAATCTCTGCCTTTTTAATCCATTTACATTTCAAGTAACTACTAACAAGGAAGGACTCCTATGATTTTGAGGTTTGTTTTCTGTATGCTTCATAGCATTTATGGTGGCTGTAAGTGAATTTGAATTCAGTAAGAACCAAGAAAACTGTTTATAATTGTCCCAAGTTAAAAGAAATCTTCACAATTATCACAAAACACTCTTAACTTTTAAAGCAAAATTATGAACTCAATACTCATGGTGCATGAGCACTGTGACTTAATAACCCCTAACTCGTTGGTCCCAAAATAAAAAGCTGGAACTGCAAGTAGTTTTCACCACTGCTACCCAATAGCATGTAGTCCTAGCTTTAAAAAAAAATTATTTTTTTAAAAAGATGTCCTATATTTTTTAAAAAAAACAAAAACTAGCATATATGGAGTTTCTAGGAGACTTTGTGCCAGACCCTTCATTTCCTCATTTTGATGGAGACTTGCTTTCATTGGGTAATTTCCATGAACTACCTGATCATGAGGAGTTTTAACACATTTTCTAATGAAGCCTTCAATCATTGACCTTCATCTACATCTTTAAATCATCTTGCATTTGTTAGAAGGTCAAAGAGTATTTAATATCCTTGTGCAGTCTCTTCATTTCTCCTCTAAGACTTTTTTATTAAATAAAACTGCACTTCCTTGAGCATAGCACAGAAGAGTTTTGCTTTCTCCAAGACCTCCCAGAAAAAGACAGAAACATCCAGCTTTTACCCATGTATTTATCTTTGTGAGGTGTTAAAAAAAACAGACCTTAAATCATTCTCTTCTTGGTCACAGACTTTATAAAGCAATGAGTATGCTCCCAAGTGACAAAGCACAGGAGAGCTGAATTAAAGTTCAAAGTTACACTGAGGCTGAGGGTATGGGACCTGGTGCTGTGGCCCTTGGCTGTGGATAGAACTACCAAGGGGTTTTAAAAATCCAGATTAGAAGGGCTTCTCCCTTGAACAAGAATGTTTGAGAAATTCCCAGATAACTCTGATGTGCATCCTCGGGTTAGAACTCAGCAAGGAACAAGAAAAGACAATGAAGCAGAATAGCTGTAGTTGCTGCAAACATGTTTCTAGCATGTAGACAATCAGGGATGTTAGGAGAGCTAGAGAGCTGTATTAATCTAATTTGCTTTGCTTTGCTGTCATTTCACAAATACCAGGGTTAGGACAGAAAGTGAGCTTTTTTTTTTTTTGTTGTTGTTGTTGTTAGGTTGTAAAAACATTAGATTTTACTTAAAAGAAAAAAAACAACCCTTATGTTTGGAACCAGCTACCTTGTTTTATAATTTGCGTCCTGAGGAGAATGGTTTCCAGAAGGAATTTTGCCAGGGGTCAAAAGAAAGAAAAATAAAAATCATCCCATTCACTACTTGGAAAAGTTAAATGATTAGAGAAAAATCCATGGGGAATATCTCATTCTTCTCATTATGTCTACCCACTATTCTATGAAGAGAGAACAAAGGGAATTAATTAAGAGCCTTTCTGTAGCATCATTAATAGAGAACTCCTTTTTTGTCTGACTATGATTTGAGATCAAACTGTTGCTCCCTGTAAGATCAGAACTGTAAAGCATTTCCCTTCATTTCAGGGAGCTCTCATTGTCCTTACTGGCTTTATTTCCGCAGAAACAACTTAATCAATTTTGATATTAAACAATCAAATGAGGACACAAAATACTATAGCAACCACCAAGGTATAACCAAGTAATGACCTATTTTGGAAAGAAAAGCTACAAGCTGGTATAGTAATGGTACAGTGAGGTCAGGGAGTAAACAAGTTGGTTGAATCAAAAAATGTTTTCCAAAGAGACTAGAAGTCATTCTAATTTTAAAGTTTCGTACATTTTTCTTTCAATGAATTTAATTCCTGCAAAACAACCTCCCTTTGTCCTTTTGTGCATTTTGAGAACTAGTGGAGAACAGAATTTTGGTTCTTACCCAGTGATGTCAATTGGACACTGAGTATTTACTACTCAGCGCTGTGTCACCACAGGGGGATCCCGGAGTGACCATATTGCAAAGAACAACATAAACTCAAGTGCCGAGAAGTGGGGAGATGGGCTGATGCCAGCTGTGAGTCTCATTTCATATGGAGATTGCCTATGAAAGTTATTATACTTCCCAACTCTACTCCCATTTCTAGCTTTTAGATGTCACATTGTAAACACTGAAATAAAATTGGCATTCTCTCTGATGCCTTGCAGATTACTATTACTTAAGCTTTGTATGATCACCACTGAAATGTGCCCTCAGAAACATGGGCCCAGTTTGGGTAAATGTCACTTATATCCACCAACGCAGTCTACACCGACAGGTTTTGTGTGGGAAGAAGAAAGAACATCTTCAACCAAGACTAAAATGGCAAAGAGTGTCATACGGAAGGGAAGAGGGGAACTAAACAGAAGGGAAAGAGAGATGAAAGTAGCAACGGCTTGAGAATTTTTGTATATGAGGTATGTGCAAGTGTGCCTGTGTGCTGATTACACTGGTCAATAGCGAGATTGTTACTTTAAAAAGGCCCTAACCTGTAGTATCTTGGTGTGCTGAACATGAATATAACCCTGAACATTTTTTATTAGCTCTCGTTTTGAAGATATTTCATATAATTCATTTTATATGTTTCACCATGTCAATTTATCCAGTAGGACTGCAACAACAGCCTAAATCAGCCTAGAATGATGTAATATTGCATCGCATTGCAATAATACCATCATGCACACATCATCCACAGTGAATTGCATCATTTTCTGATGCAATGCAATACGGCTGCCAGGCGGCTGCTGAAATAAGCTAATGTCAGCAGTGTACTATATAAAGCCCTGTCAGAAATGTTGAGCATTGAAAATATTTCAGACTTTGTGTGAGACAGTTTCAGCTGCTGTTCCATAGAACTGTTATTCTTTTATCCATTTAGGCATAATACAGAACAGTAATGCCTCGAAAGTGCATTAATAGTGTGGACAATTTCTGCTTTATTTGTGGGGAAGTGACATTTGCCAATCAGAAGAAAAGTATCACTTTCCAAGTGAAGAAGGCTTATCATCTTGACTTGGGATGCAAGGCTGGTGACCAAGAGCCTTGGGCCTCGCATATATGCTGTGCTACATGTACAACATAGTTTTCACAGTGGTTCAGTGGCAAAAGACCATCCATGTCGTTTGCAGTCCCCATGGTATGGAGAGAGCCAAGCAACCACATAAAAGATTGTTATTTGTGCTTGGTTCCTCCTCTTTCTGGCAGAATAATGAAGCAAAAGAAGTCGAGAATAGTCTACCCAAACATTCTGTCTGCATTGAGACCAGTTCCACATGGTGAGGGGCTTTCTATTCCTGAACCTCTAGCAGAATATTCTCTGGATTCATCTGATGAGGACAAGGGTGAGCCGACCTGTTCTTCTCCTGCTCCATCAGCATGCAGTGATCCAGATTTTCACTGGGGTGCATCATCAACCCCACACAGACTAACACAGGAAGAACTAAATGACCTAGTTCGTGATTTGGACTTATCCAAGAACAAGGCAGAATTGCTAGGATCAAGACTCCAACAATGGAATCTTCTAGAAGATGATGTCACAATTACTTTCTATCAAAAGCACCACCAGCAGTTGAAGCTTTTCTTCAGAAATGAAAGTACTTTGGTATTTTGTTCTGTTATTGAGGGCCCCATGAATGCCTTAGAAATCACTCCTGACCCACAAGAATGGAGACTATTTCTAGACTCTTTGAAACTGAGTCTTAAGGCTCTGATTTTGCAAAATGGAAACCGTCTTCCATCTATTCTATTCCTGAACAGCTGTACATAAGACAAGCAAAGAAATCTAAGAAGCAGTCTATGACTTGATTTTTTTACGGGTATTAACCATAGGCCTGTTACTATCGGCATGCATTTGTGATGTAAACATCAATTTATTGTAGATTACCAAAAAACTAGAGCCAAAATAGAATTTGACTGTCATATTCATGTCGAGCACATACAAATTGATAGGAAATGACTAATTTTATTTCAGTAACATGACTTTTGTAAAAATTTGTTGACCAGTGTTATCAAATGAAGACAGAGTCTCAGATGGGTTAAGAATCTTGTCTGTAAATTTGCAGCGACATGGATGGAATTAGAGGGGATCATACTCAGTGAAATAAGCCAGAAATAAAGAGAAAAATATCAAATGGTTTCACTTATAACAGGACTATAAGGAAACCAAATAGGAGAGAAATAATCAGCAGGAGGGAGGGGGTGGGGGGAGGGGAGGATAAGGGCACAAAATGGAATAGAAAAGAACACAAGGGACCATGGAGATGGATCACGGGTGAATGGGTGGTAGGCTACCCAAGGGGAATACAAACTGTAAAAGACATAAATAACAATACAAATATATGTTAAAAAAAAAAGAATCTTGTCTAGGTTTGTCATAGAGTGGCACAAAAGTGAGGGAGTTGCTCAAAATTAAACCCTGGTCCCAGATTTTCTGTCTTTTACAATATAAAAGTCAGGCAAATGTGCAAAACCAAAAGCAAATGTGCAAAACCAAAAGCAAATGGGCAAAACCAAAAGCAAAGTGCGAGATCATACTATACCCATTTAATCTGACCTTTCTCCTTGTGTGCATGGACTATAGTGTGTGGACACTCGCCACACATGGCCAAAATACACCCCCAGGGGTGTCTGCCCATCTGTCCTGCAGCACAGCAGCAATGCTGGTGCAGTTCCTGTCCCCATGGAGAGTCCCCCATAGCAGATGCCCTTTGTACTCTTTATCTCCCTGTGACTGAAAACCCTGAGCTGTAAGGTTTTCAAAGCTCCCCTGAGGCTGCCCTTCCCAACCTCCCAATGCCTATAGCGTGAAGGCTTGAAATCTGTATAGTTCAGTGACCAGTTTGGGTCACCATTTCAGGGTGCCGAAAATAAGTATTTGGAAAAGTAAGGTATTCAAGGGGAACGATGACTCAACCCTTAGCATTAGAATGCACAGATAAAGATATCTCTGATCTATTTAAAAATCAAGAATTTAAGATAGGGTTTCTGGATTTAGAGTTGCTCTCAGAGCCATTTTACTCACACTAATTTGGTAGGTATGACCATTTATGAAATATTTCTGAGTTTTCTTTTGTATAACATTTATAGTATCTTCATAAGGACTGCGGAAGTCTTTTTTTTTTTTTTTAAAGATTTATTTAGTTATGCATACGAGCTGGGTTACAGGCCAGAGGCGTGGGGCGGTGAGAGGGTTCACCAGAGACAGAGTGGGGAGCAGAACAGGCAGATGGACGGAAATACACTGCGGAGGGGAGCAGTGGGCGAGGCAGGAGAGGTCTGCCGCGCCATGTGGGAATCTCCCTGGCCAGGCGTCGAACTAAAGTTGCCACTGCTGACAGCTCCAGAGTGCAGCGCTTAACCACTGCGCCACCAGGGAGGCCCAGGACTGCGGAAGTCTTACTTCATTTTTAGAGGAAGGAATGCATAGGGTCCACTTATGAAAGTTGCCCCAATTCCCACACTTAGTAGGTTAGGATTCTTATCCTACAACTTCAGTCCCTGTGAGGAGCACATTTTACATGTGCTGCCCTGAAAGCAGGTCAACTCAGTGTGCATGAGATAAGCTGGTTAACCTGAATTTTTCTATTTATCTTTTATTTTACACAGATGAAATCATGATGTGCAGTTTAAAAAACATCTCAAAGTTCTCCCTATAGTAGTATATATAGTTTTACCTCACATTTTAATGACTACATAGTTTTCTATTTTATGGATGTATTTAACACATCTTATGTTGTTGAGTGTCTAGTTTCCAATTTTGTTATTATAATGTGTCAGTGAATCTTCTTGCACATGATTTTGACACAGCATGCTAGTATATGTGTAGGATCCATTTCTAGACTAGAACTGCTCATTTAAAGTGTGTAAGATTTTAAACATTGATGGATATTTCCTAATTGACTTTCAAAAAGTTGAAGCAAGAGTGTTTGAAGGTGTTTATTTCCTCCATAAATTTGTGATAAATATCTGCTAAAACGTTGAATCTCATCATTAGGAAATAACACTTATCCTTTAAAGGGTACAATTTACTAGTTTTGAGTATATTCATTTTCTTTTGCAATCATTACCACTATCAGCACATTTGTCATACCAGAAATAAACCATATACTCATCAGCAGTCACTATTTTTTCTCTCCTTCATTCAGCCTGGGAAACACTAATTTATTTTCTGCCTTTATGAGTTTGCTTATTTTTGGACATTTTATATAAATGTGATCACAAAGTATGACTTCTTTCACTAAGTAAGACGTGAAGGTTAACCTTCACATCATAGCATGTATCAGTATTTCCTTTCTGTGTAACATGCCATCATTCGAATTGCTATTTGCTTATTCATTAGTTAATTCACAATTAGGTTGCTTCCAGTTAAAAAAAATTCCCTAAATCTCTTTGTATGACTTTAATATAGTTTTTTTGATTACTCATATCTTTTCTCATTCATTTACTTTCAATTTAGTTATCTTTAAAAATGAACTGGGCCGCCGCTGACAACATGTAGTTGGATCATGTTTATTATGCCATTTTGCCAGTCTTTGCCTTTTAACTGGAAAATTGAATCCACTTACATTTATTATAACTTCTGATAAGCTAGTATTTATGTATGCCATTTTGCTATTTTTTTAATTTTTAAATTTGGGGTAGAATTTCTTTTGTTTTATTTATTTGTTTGCTTGTTTGCATAGATTAACTGGGTTGTAGGCCATACGTGCAGGGCAAGGGGGAGATAAGAGCATTCACCAAAGACAGAGTGGGGAGCAGAACAGGCAGATTTACTGATATACACTGTAAGGGGACCAATGGACATGACAACATATATGGGTTAGCGCCCTGGCTGGCGATCAAATTCAGATGGTAGTGATAGTGCTGAGACTTAACCTGTAGGCCACCAGGAAGGTCCCCATTTTGCTACTTGTTTTCTGCATGTCTTTTTCAACCCTCTATTACTCCATTATTGCCTTCTCTTATGTGAAATAAATATTTCTAGCATACTATTTTAATGCTATTGTCATTTATTATGAGTTATTTCCATAGTGGTTGCCCTGGGTATTACCATTAACATCAATTTATATCAACCTAGTTTGGATTAATACCAACTGAATTTTAATAGCATAAAATAAAACTTTGCTGATTAAAAGAAAAAAAGCATAAGCAAATAGCAAAATGTATCTTTTATATTTACCTTTATTTGTGCTGTTACTTCTTCATGTGAAATTTAATTACTGTCTCGTGTCCTTTTTTCCCCCCATATGGATTTCACTTTAGTACTGGTTGGCAAGGTCTACTAGAGGTGGGCTTTCCATTTTTGTTCATCTGAAAATGTTTTAATTTCTTCTTCATTTTTGAGGAACAGATAAACAGCTGGGACTATATCAAACTAAAATGCTTCTGTACAGTAAAAGAGACAATAACCAAGAGAAGAGACACCCCACAAACTGAGAGAAAATATTTGTACTCCACAAAACTGATAAAGGACTGATATCAAAGATCTACAAAGAGCTTACACAAATCAACAAAACAAAACAAAGAATCCAGTCAAAAGTGGGCAGAAGAGCAGAAAAGATACTTCTCCAAAGAGGAAATGCAGATGGCCTACAGACACATGAAAAAATGCTCAAGGTCACTTATAAGGAAATGCAAATCAAAACCACAATGAGATAGCACCTCACCTCAATGAGAATGACCAACACTAACAAATGCTGGCAAGGATGTGTAGAAAAAGGAACCCTTTTATATTGCTATTTGGAAGGCTAACTGGTCCAACCACTGTGGAAAGCTATGCGAAGGATCCTAAATTACTAAAAATGGATCTACCATACGATCCAGCAATTCTAGAATCTACCCAAAGGACATAAAAACATTAATTCAAAAGGAAAATTGCACGCCTATGTTGCAATTGCAGCACTATTTACAATGGAATACTACTCAGCAATCAAAAAGATAAACTAATCCCATTTGCAGCAACATGGATGGAGCTGGAAGGGATTATGCTCAGTGAGATAAAATCATAAGAAAAAAGAAAAATATGAGATGGTTTCACTTATAGGAGGAACATAGGGAAACCATAACAAGAGATCGGGCGGTGGGGGGGAAGACAAAACTAGCAGGCAAACTATAAATCAGAGATATCCACCAGGAGAAAGGAAGGGAGAGGGATCAAAATGGGAGGGAAGAGTACAAAAGTCTATGGTGATAAGTGGTGTCTTGGTGGTGGTAATTTTAAGGGGACAGCAGCTGAGAGGAGAAATGAAACATTGCACAAAAATGAACAGTGTAAAAATAAATAAATTTTTAAAATTTATGGAAAATTTTTTGGGAAAATTAGAAATGAGGAAAAAATTTTCTCTTTCATTTTTAATGGCAATTTTGCTAAATATAGAACTCTTCATGTAGTTTCTTTTTAATTGAAAAAAAATTCCTGGAACATGTTATCCATTGCCTTCTGGCCTCCATGATTCCCAATGAAAAAAAAAAAAAAACAGCTGTTTATCTTAGTGAGACTTCCTTGCATGTGTCAAGTTGTTTTACAAAATCCCTGTCTTTTAGCTCTTTGAATGCAGTATGTCTAGGTGTACATTTTTTGAATTTACCCTATTTGGAGTTTGTTGAGCTTTTTGGATGTGCAATGTTTTTCATGAAATTTGTAAAGTTTCTGCCATTGTGTCCTCAAATTTTCTTTCTTAATTTTTTTTTGCCCTATCCTACAATTACTATAATGATGCTCTTGCTGTAATCACACAGGTGATAGGTTTTTTATGTTTTACTTTTTTTTTCTTTTCTTTTCTTCAGAATGGTTTACCTCAGTTGACCTGTTTTCAAGACCACTAATTCTTCTGTCCACTCAAACTACTGTTGAATCTCTGTAGTGAAGTTTTCATCTGGTGTGATTTCCAACTTCTGAATTTCAATGAGTCTTTTAAATAATTTCTGTCTACTGACCTTTTCTATATGGTGAGACCTGGGACTCACTTTCTTTTATTTCTTAGAAATGGCTTCTTTCAGTTTTTTTAAACATAAATTACAAAGCTGATCTAAAGTCTTTTCTAGATTTGTAGTCTTTGTCTAGGTCAACACCTGACTTCCTAAGGGGAATGCCTTTCTGCTGCTTCTTTTCCTGTGTCCATGTACTATGATTATGGAAATCAGATTATCCTTTCTCCCAAGGCTTTTATGAAGGAGAGAGATGCCAAACATCCTTACTCTGTCATTTCCACTGATGTCACTTCCTCTTAATTTTTTAAACTTCTTTGAAGATAGTCTAAGTTCCAGACTATGATCTTACAAAAGTACTTTTAGATACTTTGCCTACTGGAGAGAACCTAAAATAATTCCTTTCCCTGCTTCTAATACCTCACTGGATCAGTTCTACTCATGATCACAGAAATGCACTGAAGCACTTTATAATTTGAGGAGCTCTCTATGTTCTGTCACTTCCAAATCTCCTTGCCAGTTTGTCCCTATTGAACTTCTTACCATTAGAGTACCTAAACTGTAACATCAAAGAAGTCCAGGGACTGTCTAGAAGACTCCAGTTGGAAATTCACAGTATCACGAAACATTCCTAAAAACTCCTTCCCCGTTAGATTAACTACTTGACTGACAACTTGCTCTCTTGATCTGAGCTAAGACAAATATCAAGAAGTCAGAGAGCGACACATAAGCATGTCTAAGCCTTAAAAAGCTCCCATATTGAGAAAATGAGGCTAGTAATTTAAAAACTTAACCTTAAACCTATCCCCAGTTGGTTTTTGAAAAAAAAAAATACTGCAGTAGAAACAACATACAAGGTTACATTGCTTTTAGGTGTGTAATATTATTCTATATTAGCAAACATCAAGAAACGATCCACACAACATGTATAACCACCATCTGTCACCATGGAAAGTGAACTTATAGGATTTACCCTCTTGGCAATTTTCAAGTATACTTGACATTATTGGCTGTGGTTGCCATGCTATATGTTACATTCCCAGGACTTACGTTATAACTAGAAGTTTGTACTTCTTGATCCCCTTCAATCATTTCATCTACTCCCCTTGTCCTCCAGAACCACTACTCTGTTCTCTGTATCTATTTATTTTTTCAATTCTCTATATAAGTAAATTCTATTTCACTTAGCATAATTCCCTCAAGGTCCATATATGTGGCAAATACCATTTGGGTTTATTAAATACCCTATCTTTTTTATGTCACTGTCTTTATTGGCAAATGTATAATCCTAACCATCTAGAGATGTTTGAAGATGAAATATATAATGGCGTCTGGCATGTAGGAAAGGTATATGTAATGTTAGCTGAATGTCCAAATCTGGGGTTTCAAATCTGTTGGGTAAAGAGGGCTGTGATAGTTAGACTGAGGATAAAAGTTCTGTGATTGATTAAACACTGTAAAAATCAGTCAATTATCTTGACATATAAGCACAAAAATGACCAAAACCTCAAGGTCTAGTTCACTGCTGCACCACATTGCTCAACACAGAAAAACTAACACACAGTAGGTGCCTTATAAATTATTTGGCTATCTTTTTGTTTCTTAAGCCTCCAGAAAACAAGACTCCATAATCTCCATTCATCATTTAGGTATGTAATAACCCAATTAGGGACTAGTTTGAAACAATTTCTTTCTCTCTCTGGTTTTAGCTAGAAACCATTTCCTCTTACTCAGTTCTCAGGGCAGTATTTCAGCTCCTGTTGTACTTGAAAGGTGTGCTTCTTGGGGCTTAGCTCTTGTTAATTGTTAGTCCCTTTAATAATTAGCATCAAATCTCACTCCAGCCAAGCTGACAGACAAGCCCCTTTGCCTCCACTTTTGTTTTTTAATTGGCACCTTGTGAGCTGCAAACTGCACAGTGCAATTGAGTTAAATAGCAGGCTCTGGCTGACAGTTCCTTGTTGACAAAATTCAGCAAACTCACCTCAGGAATGTTCCACAGGGAACCACAGAAACAGTGCTGACTGAGGGACAAAAATGTTCCCATGACATCCCCCCCTCCATATCTTTGCAGTTGCACAAAGGGTCGAAGTGCAGGTGCAGGCAGGTGAAGGTAGGAGACAGTGATTCTCAGGTGAAAAGACAGATTTATTATTTGGTTTTGTAAATATTGGAGATTGTGCTTGCACAGGGGACCTCCAGCTTGCCCCCTCAGAGCTAGAGCTAACAATGATTAAGCTCACATCTGCAAGCATCAGCCAAATATTTAATATTAATCTGAATACCTGGACCAGCCCTGCCACCTTCGAGAGGCAGAATTGATGAAGACTATACACTGTGGGAAACTGTGACAACTGCATCAATAATGAAATGCCATAGAAGCAGTCAAGAAGAATGTACAGCGAGAAAAGAAAAGATTGAAGTTACATGCAGAGATTTCTCATGTGTGTGCCCATTGCACCTCCCTTTTACCAACTATGCTGAAAGAACAGGGTGGCTGCAGACAGAAGGGTAGAAGTTCAAAGTTGAGTAAATACTTAAAAGGATATTTTTAAAATATCAGTGTATGTAATCTCACTTTCAATTTTTTGGGTGATGTTTTAGATGATTGCTTTGGTTAACATTTCTTTTCCAATTAGACATAGATTTTTGTGTAGTCTGAGTTAAAGTAAATATTACATAGATGCTTAGGCTAATGATTCATTTTAACACAGGCATAGAGAAATATCTCCACTAATGCTCCCAAAATGAAGGTGTTTTTTTTTTTTTAAAGATTTATTTATTTATACATACAAGTTGGGATACAGGCCAGAGGCATGGGGCGGCAAGAGGGTCCACCAGAGACAGAGCGGGGAGCAGAACAGGCAGATCAGAAATACACTGTTGAGGGGAGCAGCGGGCAAGGCAGGAGAGGTCTGCTGCGCCATGTGGGATTCTCCCCGGCTGGGCGTCGAACTCGCGTCGCAGCGGCCGACAGCTCCACAGCGCAGCACTTAACCGCTGCGCCACCGGGGAGGCCCCCGTTTTAATGAAATTTCTACTTTAAAATTGAAAGAAAGTCAATTGCCATGTAGATGAAATATTACAAGTGGAAAAGGGAAGGTTTTATTTTTTAAAATTTTTTAAAATCAAGGTGACATGGGTTTATACACTAATTCAGGTGGGCAGCACTGTAACCTGACATCCGTATAAACTATACTGTGATCACCGTAAGTCGTTTCCATCCTTCACCACACACCTGGCACCCTTTACCTGCCTCCCAGTCCCATCCCCTCTGGTAACCACCATGTAAGTGTTTGTGCTTTTTTTTTCCCCTTCGCTTTGCTTCCTTAGCTTCCACCTATAAGTGAAATCTGACAGCACTTGTATTTCTCCATCTGACTTATTTCACTTTGCATACTCCCCTGCTCAAGGTGTATCCATGTGACTGCAAATGGCAATATTTCACTTCTCTCTAGCTGTGTAATCTGAGGTACTTGTAAGTTAGGAAAAACTTATTTCACATTCAAGGATGCCCAGCAAGGATTTTCCTGGACAGTCTTTCTCAGCATCTGCATCAGTAAATTTTGCCATGATAAGATATGACTCTAAAACCTCAGTGACTTTCAATCCCGAACATTCGATATGTTACATACAGGTGGCTTCAAGTCCTTGTGTCATTTGTTCCACAATGAGTTGCAGATGTTGACTCAGGGTAACCCAGTGTGTGCTGCCTGGTAGATTTGTATGACCTAGTAATGGGCTATGTGAGAAAGGAGAGAGTTGCTAGAAACTGCTATGAACTGCCTCTCTAGCTCGTAAAAGAATGACAGGAAGTTATATTTCTCTCCAGTTTGAATAGGGCGGCCAAAATGCTAAGTGAATGACTGCCACCCTGTAGCCACAGAGCAGCCAGAGACAGGATGAAGCCAACGCCTGGGTTGTGGAGCAGAGAGGACAAAAACCTGCATCCTCCATGATATCGCTTCATCGGTGACCCATCTTACCCCCAGATTGCCTCATCTGTGCTAACAGTTCAAGTTAGTTTGGGTTTTCCATCCTCACAGCTGAAGACATCCAAGTTACACATCCCCACGCCTGCTTCCTCTCAGCAACTCCCCCTTATTCATCAGGATGGAGGGCCAGTGTACTTCCCTGGGGAATGTGAGTCTGGCTCAGGCTTCTGCACTGTGCTTTCTTGGTCCTTAAGACATTCAGTTATTGTTTAATAGTCTGCATCAGCTGCTGGGCAGTAATTCCAAAAAGACAGGAGCTCTTCATTTACTATGACACCACTGTGGCAGGACCAGTCAGGAGCTTGCAAGAGGCGAGCAGAAAGAAGGGCTCCTGGTCCTCGCTCTTTGATGTGTTGGTATCATCATATTTGTGTGTTCCAGCTCCGATCATTGCCTGTGGTCAGTCTCGAACCCCTGTCTTTCCTTGCTTCAGGTTCGTACACTTCCCTGATCTGTTTTCAACTGTTTCTTTTCCCTAGGTCCCGTAAAAGGCTAAGGTGATTGTCAAGTTTCTTTCACTACAAGGTTGAAAATGAAGCATTCATATGAATGTTTTAATTTTTCCTCTAAATCTAATGAACAGGGCCTCCCTGGTGGCGCAACAGGTTAAGTGCAGCACTGTGGAGCTGTTGGAGGCTGCGGCAGCGTGAGTTCGATGCCCAGCCAGGGAGATTCCCACATGGCGCAGCAGACCTCTCCTGCCTTGCCTGCTGCTCCCCTCAGTAGTATATTTTAGTCAGTCTGCCTGTTCTGCTTTCCACTCTGTCTCTGGTGAACCCTCTCACCGCCCCACACCTCTGGCCTGCACCCTAGCTTGTTTGCAAAAAAAAAAAAAATCTTAAAAAAAATGAAAATAAATCTAATGAATAGGCATTGAGCTAATGGAGTCAACAATGCTCAGATCCCAGGGGCCTGAGCTCTTTGCAGGAATGGTGTGACTGTTTTCAACTGGCCCAGATGGCAAAACATATTTGAAGGCCAATTTGAAAACCATCCCCCCACCTCCCTGAAGTGATCTTGAATGTTTCTCTTATACGTGGAAATTAAATGCTGTCTGCGCTGTGATACTGTCAGACAATCTTTAGTGACACAAATAGTGTGAAAAACTGATCCTTTTTTTCCCTGAGCTCACTCTGTGGTCCTAATAGAGTAATCAGAACAGCATCATAAGAAAAAGTAGTGTATCTAGGGCTCAATTTTCAGGAGGAAAACCAAAGTCATTTATTATACATCCATTTAGGTTACCAATAGTCCTTAGCTTCTGTCCAATGCCGTCTACGTATCAAGTCTTAAATTAGAAAACAAACAAACAAAAACATACTAATGATACTCTAATTTTTCATTTGTTAGTACAAGTAGAGCAAATATCACAATGAACCCCCACATATCTATCATCAAGATCTGGTCAATCTTATTTCACTGATATCTCCTCTCCTGAGACTCCCTCTCCCAGTTCTTCTATGGAATTCTCAGTGAGAGTACTACTGCCAGGCCCTTTTATTTTTATTTTTTTAAGATTTATTTATTTATGCATACAAGCTGGGGTGCAGGCCAGAGGTGTGGGGCGGTTAGAGGATTCACCAGAGACAGAGTACTTTTAAAGAAAGGGAACTTGAAGCACTGAGAGTGAAATTTTGCCCTGATTACTCTGAGAATTATATGCAAAATCCAGGACTTGAAGGTCTGAATCACAGGGCTGCAGTTTCCATGGCTTCTCAAAGGCTCCACTGTGTGTCCATCAGGAACCCGCTCACCCATGTCTTGAATGAAGCAATAAAATCAACTAGTGTTTGTTGAGCTCTGATTTTATACCCACACTGTGCTAGCTATAATTAAGGAAAAATTTAAAAAGCAGATTCACCAGAAAGTAGGTCCCGTGATGGCACTAAAATTTTAACAGGTTATTGAGACATAATTTAAATGCCATAAAATTCCCCACTTTAAAGACCGATCAATGGATTTTAGTATATTTACAGAACTGTACTACCATTGAAAGAAGTAATTGGTGGCAGTTTAAATCTGTTTCATCCCCAATGTCTGCTAACAGTGCCTGGCATATTATATGCTTAATATTTGTTGAATAACTGGATTAAAAAAGAAAGATTTGGTCCCTTAAAGAACTTGCTCTATTAATTGGTTTGCCAAAATGTTTTCTAACTGCTCATGTACATGTAAAAGTTTATAACAACATATCAAAATCACTTATTCATTCATTTATGCAGAAAATACTTTTTAAATGCCCACCCTGTGCCAGGTAAAATTGCTATTGAAAAAAAAATCCCCATCCTGAAAGTTACCTAAATTAAAAACAAGTGATTCGTGTTCTTTGTTGTTGTTGAATACATTTAGCCTTTTAATACATGCAAGGAATGTCAGTATTGTTTGACTTTTACAAAGATTTCTGGCTTTTGGCAAAAAACAAAGGGTACAGGACGTGATGGTCTAAACTCCTATGCTGAAGTAAGAGACACTAATGAGAAACTAACTGACTTAAGAAGGCTGTTGTAGATGTGGGGGAAATGCTTAAAGAGCCGGGAGCCACAATTTGCAACTCACGGTCATGACATCTGATATCTCAGTCAGATACAGGCTGTTCTTTAAAAATATAACTTCAGCTTTTAAGTGGAATAAAATATGACTTTTTGGAGTTAATGAAATCTAGAAACATTGTTGAACTTTATAGGAGTAAAAAGAAAGTAGTTTACAAACTACCTGACAATTTTAAAGACAACAAGTACCCATTGAAGTCAATTCTAACATGAATTAGTGATTGAAGTTATTTTAGAGTTTAGCTTTATTGATCTATGGCATCTGAAAAAGGAGTCTGCTCATTAACAAACTAGAGGTACAGTAACTATTAGATCCCTTTATAGTGGAAAGAAAAATTTAGATACAGATTAGCTTTATCTATAAGCACCAGCAAGGATAAAAAAAAATGTCTGATTTACTAATTAGAAAGGAAACCTGTAACCCTGTGTTCATAGCAACACTAGTTGCAATAGCTAAGATACGGAAACAACCTAAGTGCCCAGAAACAAAGGAGTGGATCGAGATGTGGTGTATAAACATAATACTGAGCAATCCAAAAAGATCAACTCATGCCATGAGCAGCAAAATAGATGGATTTGGAAGGGATAATGCCAAGCGAAATAAGTCACAGAGAGAGAGAGATAAATGTCAGATGGTGTCACTAGTATGTGCAATATAGAGAAGACAAACTAAGAACCAGAGAAAGACCAACTTAAAAGCTAACCCTTGAAAACTGACTGCAGAACTGAAGCATTCAAAGGGAAAATGGAATGGAGGAGGGGGAGGAACAAAGAGGAAAGGAAGTACAATGGGCTATGATGGTAGACTATGGGTGATTTGATGGCGGTAGTCTACAATCACTATACCTGGAGGGGAGAATCCTAATGTTACTACAATTAAAATAGTAAGTTTTTTTTTAAAATACATGACTGCAAAAAAAGAAAGAGTTGAACGGATTGAAAATAAAGGGAAAACGTTTTTTTTTTAAATTTTATAGATTCAAGTTCATTTCAATTAGACTTTGGGTAATGGTTATGAAGTAGGAAGTTGCTATGTCTGCTGCTTGGAGTCTGCCACTTGGATTATGTTGCTTGCTGGAGTGGAAAGTTTTTGAGGTGTGCTGTTTGCCCACAGTAATAGCCATGGCTACCTTGAGCCCCTTCCCAAACAAGAAAGGAAGTATGATAGATGGGGTGACAAGCTTCTGCATACAAAATGTATAAAATCTTACCATTCCTGCATTCAGGACTCAGACTTTTGGGAGCTATCCTACTGGGCCCGCCAGTGTGACAATTAAATCTCTCTCTCTCCATCTCTCTGAGTGCCATCTGATTTCTCTGGGAAATAGCCATAACAGTTTGGCTCTATATGCACTGGAGAGGAACCGAGGAAGGACCACATTGCCTGTACACATATATCCTAGAACTCTTGGAGAAAGCAAACCACCAAATGTGCTTATCTGTGGCCTTCTAAATAGATCCACTTATTGCAGAAACTATTATATCACTTTGAGGTCTTTCTGCTTCCTGAACAGTATCAGGTGTCTCTGTATATTGTTCGTTTCTGAGTCCATTAGTTCTAAACTGGCCAGGACCATATCCAAAACCTACTTGAGTTTTAACAATAAGTAGTGGCCTTCTTGCAGCACAGAGGAGAGAAAACATGTTCACTCCGTTCAAGAGCTGTCCACAACTCTTAAGGACTGGAAAAAATATCTTGCAATAACATACTACCCAGAACCTCAGACCTGATGTTTGTTATGTTTGCTTTTTGTAGAGACCCTCACCCTCCACTTCTGGCTCTTAAAAGCTCAAGCAAGCGAACAAAGTGTTTATACATGGTACATTTCTGTTCATATGATTTCCCATCAGCAATCTCCTGTATTTATCAGAATAACCCCATCAAGGAAGCATTGTTTTTATCACTGTTTTACAGATAAAGCAGTTAAAGTCATGCCTTAACTTCTAAATCCCATGCTATTCTTCCCACTTTCTGCTGCTGCCCTTGAATTGTGAGAGCCTGTTTGTATCAACATACACAAGTGCAGTGTCTTAGTCTATTTTGGCTGCTGTAACAATAACAGAAGCTGGGTAGCAAATACATAAATCTTAGTTCCAGAAGTTCTATATCAAGATGTCAGGAGATTCACTGCCTCATGGGAATTGCCTTCATGGCTCATAGTCTTATGCTTATAACCTCATTCTCATGGAGGGGATGAGTTAGCTCTCCGGTGCTCTATAAAGAAGGGCACAAACCCTGACCATGAGAGCTATGCCCTCATGACACAATTACCCCCACTTCCTAATACCATCATCTTGGGGATTCAGTATCAATAGACCCATCTGAAAGCCACAGACACATAGGTGACTACCTTCAGATCACATGTAAATGGTTCAGTCATCTCATATGCTAGAGACTAAAAAATATGAATTTCTCCTCTGGCTAGAGGAGAACAGCACATCTTCGTTCAGATGCTACCATTGCTGTTAACTGTACCTCCATTATGCTCCATCAGGGGCATCCTGTATTGATTAGCATATGGAAACCACATAAGATACACCCACTAATTGGAAGCAGTAGTGCACTTCCAATTTTTGTCCCCAAAATACATTATGGAAAAAAATTAAAGTTCTGTTTAGTCAGGGTGTTACGGTAGGTTTGTCTTATTAGAAAGCATGGATTTGTCTACTAAGAAAAGTCTGCAGCCTTGGGGGTTTTCTTGAGAACTGGGCCAGATCCAAGTACATTTGATGACAACAAAAAGGCATCTTGAAGCACTCTACAGGGTGTGACGTAACCTTTCTACATCACATCCAGATCCTAAAGATGTATTATGTACCCAGGTGGGAGGAATTTTATAGGGAGGTATACAGTTACGTAAAGTTGTTATGTAATTTTTATATGAATTATTCTGTAAGAAGTGATCTAATGATGGCAGCAAAAGAGAACTCAAGAAATCCATTTTAGGGCCTCCCTAGTGGTGCAGTGGTTAAGCACTGCGCTGTGGAGCTGTCGGCAGCGGCGATGTGAATTCGACGCCCGGCCAGGGAGAATCCCACATGGCGCGGCAGACCTCTCCTGCCTCGCCGGCTGCTCCCCTCAGCAGTGTATTTCTGATCTGCCTGTTCTGCTCCCCGCTCTGTCTCTGGTGAACCCTCTCACCGCCCCACGCCTCTGGCCTGTACCCCAGCTTGTATGTATAAATAAATAAATCTTAAAAAAAAAAAAAAAGAAATCCATTTTAAAATAGTCATTTTGGTTCAAGAGTTAATTTGAATATTTTATAAGATAATGTTCTTTCATCTGAGAGCTCATGATACTGTCATAATATTTACTGTCATAATATTGCATGGGATGATCACAGTGACACTAAGGTAATATTATCCTTTTTCTGAAGGTAGGTCCAGAGATATCCATTAACTCATCAAAGATTATGAACCTAGGAAGTGATAAAACCAGAAGAACCATAGTTTCTAGGCTCCTAGGTACTCTCTGACTCCTACTGCTTTGTTTGAGATTACCCAGTGCCAGGTAAAAGATGGCACTCAGGCCTGCCAGCTCCCCTCAGAACACTCTTCTGTTTTCATTTAAGCAAACTGAAACTACAGGTTAGCATTACATTTACATTTCAAACACCCAAGCAAATGTTTCAAAGCTACAGACCAGGGATCCTAAAATTCTGTCCATATGTCCTTTGGCAGTGTGGAGTACTTCTACCAGAACTCAAATATTCCTGGACTGTCAGGACAAATATGACAAGGTTAAGGTCAAAAGACTCCAAATAGGCCTGACACTCGTTACAAAGGGGAAGCCAGACCCAGTTTAGAGAGTGAAATCATGTAGAAAAACCAGGACTTGGAGCAAAACAAACACCCTCTCAAGACCTGGGTACATCCTCTGGATGTGCCTACCTCCTTCAGTAGCAATGGCTGAACACAGAACAATGCCTGCCTCAAATGGTCAACAATTAAACCCACCCCCGTAGCTGGGGCAGACTCAATGAGGTCACTAGTGGTCACCAAAGAACAGGACATAGCTGGAGAGTCACAGGAGGTGACCCGAGCCCAGTTCTAGAACTAGTCTCAGACTTTGTCGTAATGTATTTATGTCATAAATTTTAGCATACATCAGATATTTTATGTATTTTACATACATTTCCTCTTTTATCATTGTTTCTTCATCTATGTAGAAACATGTATTGCAAAAACACACATATATGCATCATACACTCATGAGCGGAGGACATCATAGGAATCACCCCATTTCTTTTATTTTATTCACAAACAAACTAGATCCCAAACAGGGTGGTGTCACAAAGGTAGGTGTTGCCGGCAATCTGTGGAGGCCTTCCATGTTCCTCTCCATTAAGCTGGGCACAAGCTATGGATCGGCAGAACCTAAGAACAGAGGGCCAGCTCCATTTCTTACCAGCTCCCTAGTTCTGGGCTTCAGCTTCATTTATCAAACGAGGATCATAGTCTCCACCTTAAATGAAGTGGCATAAAGGATGAAGTTGGGGTACTCATGACAGGCATGTATCCCCGCACCTGGTTCCTGGAGGCTGCTCAACTGAGAGTCCTCCTCTCCATTTTACCTGTCCACAACTATAAAATAAAGTGATTTCCCTCTACATTTAGCCATGAGTTCATTCATTTAACATTTATGCCCACCTCAATTTTAAAATGATTTGCAGCAACTGGTTGGGCAGTCAAGTACTTATAGAATCCCACAGTGGCAGTTATAATCTAGAATGAACCCACAGATTGTGGGTGTTTATCACATCTGGTCTTCTATACTCCACAGGGCTGCATTCTGTGGGAGGGTCTTGTGTTACTCATAAAGAAACTATTTTTCCTGGTTCAGTCGAACCAGTATCAGTACGTCAACACGAAAGAACTTCAAGGAATCCAATTCTTAGGTTTTTTTTATAATCCTATTTTCAGAATTGTATTTTGCTTACTTCAGATGTCTCAATCTGCCCTCATAATTCATCTTCACATTTCAAAGATGATGAATCATAAGTAAATACTTCCATCTATTGTACAAGCTTAAAGAATTACTTAAGGGAGAAGGGGTGGATCCATCTTCAAATATGATTTTACCAGTACCATCTAAGGAGTTTCAAGTCAGACATTTTCATTAAGATGGGTGGATACTGTTTCTTGTAGCTTGTTTTAGTGAGACTTCCTGAAAGAACCATTGCCAATAATCATATACACCGACTGATCCTGGGTACAAGTAACTCCTCTCTCCAGGGTGAAATTAAAAAATAAAATGAGGGGATGATACAATGAGTGGATAGGGATTCCAGATGGCCTCTGGTTTGAATTAATTTCTATACTCCACTTCTGAGTTAACTGAAGACTGTCCTCTACCTCCTCACCTTTCCTTTTGTCCTGTCTTTCTGCTTTTTATGCTGCACCCTCTTAAAATAGAAATTTTAGCCCTGACCACATGCCAGGTACTGTGCTACTCATTGCAGGTGCAGACATAGATGGTTCAGTTTTCAAAATAGTTTTCTAGGCCCATAGGAGAGCAGAACACCTGTGCCAGGGTGATTGTCCACGGTGTCTCCCAAAGCCAATACTGAAACCAGCTTAGTTTCTCAGGTACAATTTCTACCTGGAAAGGACCATAAAGACCAGTTAAGAAGAAGCCTCTGGTTTTGGCAGTAAATTTCACAGAAATGAATAAATTGATGTGTAGATTTCTAAGTAAGTTTCCTGGATTTTGGTGAGTTGCTCAAGATCAGGGCCAAGTTTGCCCTGCTAAGAAGCCTCAGAGGGTCTAGGAAGATGCAGGCGTCCACCTCTAGAATCAGATCCTAGCAGCTAGTGAGGAGTGATTAACTAAGTGTTTGAGGCTATCCAGAATGCTTTGCAGGAAGACTCTAGAGTCACATTTGGTAGAGAACAAAGGAGGAAGCATTTGTCAAGCTCCTACACTGCTTCATGTGCTTGGCTGAGAGCAGCTGAGCATAAGGCCAAATCACACACCATAAGGAGCAGTCTGCGGTGTCACCACACTTGCCTGGTGGCTGTTCTTTTCAATGTTGGCAGGGATTATCAAGAAGAATCAAAGTTTTTTTTTTTTAAATATATATTTTTATTGTTATTTATGTCTTTTACATTTTGTATTCCCCTTGGGTAGCCCACCACCAATTCACCCGCGATCCATCTCCATGGACCCTTGTGCTCTTTTCCATTCCATTTTGTGCCCTTTTCCTTCCCTCCCTCCGCCTTCCTCCCCCCCCC
>PVIJ01019443.1:0-23585 GCA_004024925.1 Scalopus aquaticus
GGGGGAGGATAAGGGCACAAAATGCAGTAGAAAAGGACACAAGGGACCACGGAGATGGATCATGGGTGAATTGGTGGTGGGCTACCCAAGGGGAATACAAAATGTGAAAGATACAAATAACAATAAAAATATATATTAAAAAAAAAGAATAACTATGCTGGCAAATAAAAGAGATGAAGGGGTAAAAATAAAACTCTGTCATTTTTAGACTTTACAGGCATGCAAATTATCCATACATATGTCATTAAATTTTGGCTTTTTCTACTACTAATCTTTGATGTTACTTTGATTGTTCTACCAGCCCAAGAAGAACACAGAAAACCAAGGGGAAATTTCCTCTGTCCCTACAGTCGATGTGTCCACTGTAGCCACATTCACAAAGCCCTACATAAGAAGAAAAGGTTTATGAAATATAGTCACACATTGGAATAATAAAAGCAAGGACCATATGCCTAGTAAATTTGACAGTTTGGGATGACAGGACACGGTCAGCTGGAGAATGCCTCATTTTGCCAGAGTGACTTTAGAATCTACATGTACACAGATTATTGATACATATGTAATTAAAGGTGTTCTTTTCTCCTGCTAATCTATTTGATGATAAACTGATTGCTCACCAGGCCAGGAAGAATTCAGAAGTGTAAAGGTGAATTCCCATCTGCCCCTATACAACTTAACTTTAATACCTAGAAGAAGGGTTGTGGCATGCAGTAAAAAAAGGTATAACTGAAGATTAGTGATATAAGAGTAAAATGTAAGGTAAAGATAAAATTGAATAATTTAAATAAATTTAATTTGAGCAGAGCTCAGTGACTACTAAGTAAATAGACACTCATGGAGTAAATGCAAATCATAAAAAATATTGATGGCAATATAAGTTGGATAAGAATGAACAAAAAAGAAATAAACTCTCATAGAGACAAAGAGATGAGTGTTATCTTCCTTGAATGTTTACATTTCAAAGAAATGTATCCCAGGCCTTGAGAAAGCCAATTCTGGGCCATTAAACAGACAAGAAACTTTGCTGTTTAAAATACATACATATAAATATATACATTTATTTTGAATATATATATATATATATATATATATATATATATATATATATATATATATTCACACATTTTGAAGAAACAGAGGAAGACTCTTCCAAAACAAGTTTTTAACATAAATGCTCTAAGAAAAAGGATCAGGGAGAATGTCTCATCTTATTTTTAATAAGAAGAACTACACTTCTTTTTAATTTGTATTTTCCCTTATACTGACTGCCAAGTCTTTTTGGAGTCTCTGTAGTAATCAGATTTTGCAGTATGAATTCCTTGAGGGCAGTGATTTCTTGTTATTTGTTTGTGGAGCTCCAGAGACTCTGAGATCATAACATATTAAAATGTTGGTAGACATTAATGCTTTGGATATGGTAAGGAATCCAAAATCCCTTTCAATTTCCAATTGCTTATATCACAGATTCTTTAAGGTTGGAAACAAATTGTGCATAATCCCTTGCAGTTACACTTGGAAGGCAGACCTGAAGTGGAGACTGTATTTGTCTGTTTTTGTTATTGAGGTTACAGAGGTTTATCTGTAATGGTATCTGGGGCCATTTGTTCTTGGTGTGGTTTACAAGAGATAGGCCGTGGAGGAGGTGGGGTTAGAAGTTGTGGCTCCCTATCCTATATTGAAACTAGGACAGTGTGTTCCTGGATCTAACAATTTTCATTGCAACCTCCTGAATGCCTACATTATGAGAAGCTTCATTTCACCTTGAACATCAGTTCAATGACCTTGTTCAAAAAGACATTCCAGGTGCTTCAGAGTAACTCTACCAGGCCTTTCAATGTCTTTAAAAGACTTTAATTCCCCCTCTATTAAACCTATTTCAATTTTAAAGATTAAGTACTGCTTGTGTAATGCATGACCAAGTGGTACCCAGAGACCCAAAACTGTTAAGGTGTATGCATTCTAAAAAGGGACAGGCCATCCAAGCACACAAAGACACTTATTGTGAAAGATCTTTAATTCATGGACATACAGAGAGGGAAGAAAGTAAAGGATATTCACAATGAAATTCTGAAAATTACCCATCCCCTGTTGAGAAGAAATCAGGTCAAACAGATTCTGTCCAAAGAGGGACAACAGGGGCCCAAAAGCTTGCCACAAGTTTAAGGCACCTTCTGATGGGCAATCACAAAATCTCTGCTTAGGCAAGAACCAGAGAACTAGGAGAGAAGAGGGAGCAGAAATTCAAAATAGAAGTCATCCACAAGATCAAGTTGAAAGGGGAGGTGCCATGTTCTCTGCCCCACTTACAGCCACCTCAGACCATAAATCACAGAATGCCTAAATCAGATTTTCTGAGCAGGGGAACTAGGGCAAGGTCAAGCAGTCATGCTTGGTATATAATTGAACACATGTGAGCCTGAGGTCCTTTTTTTTCTCTTCTTGTTTTTTAGACTTAACTGGCATCCTGGTAACATGTGCTAACAGTACAGATGGTATTTACCATGTTTTGTCCATTTACCTATCTTGGTTTCTCTCTCTCATACTTTCTGGCTTTGTCAATACTTTATAAATACACATTTTTTATTTTTCCCTTTATTTATTTTTATACTGCTTTGGGTTTGCCTCCAGTTCTTAGGTACACAAGTGAGGACTTACACCCAGGTCATTTCATTTCCCATGGGATACCCTGAAACAGATATAATGGCTGCCATTGATTCTGCCAAAAACCAAAAGCATTCTCTCCATGAGTCTGTCACCTATATGTCTCTCCTTCAAATCTCTCTTCCAAGTGTCTCTACTCCAAGTCTCTCCCCTCCAAAAGTCTCCCCAATCTCCATCATTCCACCTCAATTTATCTGTCCACCTTGCTTCTTTCCAGCTCCCTTCCTTCTCCCTCCCTCCCACTCCATTCATCATAGCATACTGGGAATTGTAATCCGAGGAGGCTACATGTAAGTGGGGTGAGGGACATAACACCCATTCATTGCACTGTGATGCACCTCCCCCTTTCATGGAGATGAATTATGTAACAATATCTCCTGCAAGTTAGCCTTTAGTTTTAAAGTAAATCTCTGCTTTATTTTTGTTTATTTAGTCTTTCGTATACTGAAAACACTAATACAGAGAGTTACATGGAGAAAATAAGTATCAGTCCAAGTAGATTTTATTAATACATTAATCCAGGATGAAATTGTAAAACCATAAATGTTCTTATCTAAATTGCATTTATAATCATAAATTTATTTACTACCTTCACATGCACAACATATTTTAGACTCATTAAAACCAATCTTCTCTTTATGGTATTATATAGATGCTGATGCTTAACAATTGTGATGAGAGATAAAAGAATACATATCAAATATGAATTTAGAACTTTTCCCTTTTCATATTAATATCAGATTTGTCTTAATTTTATTGACATAACATTAGTTTTCAATATTGTATATGATTCAGAGGTATAGGTTCACACATCTTCATATGTATGTTACCACAATACATAACCACTAAGACATCCACAGTTCTCCAACAAAGTTTCCAATTGTTGCCCCTTACCCCTTTGCTAAGCACTCTCCTCTCCCACCACTCTCTGCTAACCTCAATTCTACATTCATATATCTAAGTTTGTTTTCTTTTTTTTAAGTTTGGTTTTGTCTGACCTTATGTTTTGTTTCTCTATATCCCACCTATGAGTGAAATCATCTGGTACTTGTAAGTCTCCTTACTTATTTGGCTGCAGCTCCATCCACGCTATCTCAAATGGGAAGTTTATCTTTTTTTTTTAACAAGTAATTCTTTTTATCTTTTTTTTTAAGATTTATTTATTTTTGCATACAGGCTGGGGTACAGGCCAGAGGCGTGGGGTGGTGAGAGGGTTCACCAGAGACAGAGTGGGGAGCAGAACAGGCAGAGCGATGGAAATACACTGCTGAGGGGAGCAGCGGGAGAAGCAGGAGAGGTCTGCCGCAACATGTGGGAATCTCACTGGCCGGGTGTCGAACTCGCGTCACCGCTACCAACAGCACCACAGCGCAGCACTTAACTGCTGCGCCACCAGGGATGCCCTTATCTTTTTTTTTTAATGGATGAATATTATTCAATTGTGTATATATACCAAATTTTCTTAATTCATTCTTCTGTCATAGGGTACACATGTTCTTTTCATAACATGACCACTGTAAATAGACCACTGAATAGACCACAGTGTTTCAGACCACTGAAATTAACACATAATAGAGGGCATATGTCTCTTTAAATTAGTATTTTAGCATTCATGGGGTAGCTACCTAAGTTTGGAATCAGTGAATCAACTGGTAAACATACTTTTAATATTTAGAGAAACCTCCATTCTATCCATAATATTCTCCATAGTGGCTGGGCAGTATACATGGATCATCAGTAATGTTTAAGAGTTAGTTACCTTTGCACCACACTCTCTCGAACACTTAATGTTTCTGGACTTTTTTATCTGGCATATTCTTACAAATGTGAGGTGATATCTAATTGTGGTTTTTATTTCTTTTTTCCTGATGCTAAGTGATGATTTTTTTTCCCATGTTCTTGTTGGCCACCCATATATATTCTTTACAGAAATATCTATTTAGCACATCTGCCCATTTTTTAACAGACATTTTGTGAGGATTTTCTTGTAGTTGTTTGCATGAGGTATTTGTAGATCTTGGATATCCACCCCTTGATAGATGTATAATGTGTGAATCTTTTCCCCTGTTTAGTATGGTCTCTTTAATTTAATGATAGTTTTCTCTCCAGGATCCCAGGCCCATGTATCTACAGTGTGCTGGCTTATGTTTCAGCTCGAGTCCTGAGGGTTGTGGAGGAGGGGCAGCACTATTCTGACCTTGGTGTACTTGACTGATGACAAGGCCAATCTGGTGGCCCCCAGCACACTTGTCCATATTTCTCCAAGGTGGGAGACTGCTTTTGCACTAAGCCCACCCCTCTCTGCCTAAGCACTGGAGCATGGGTATGAACTACCAGTTTACATCCTGCGGAACTGGGCTCCAGCTGCTGTCTCCAGGGGCCTTTCACCACCCATATTCTGTTAAGAAGCGTGAATTTCATCAGCATTTCTTTTATCATGTTCAACATTGGTTTCTGATGATCAGGAGGTGCTCTAGTTTTGCTCTAAGTCATGGCTCTTCTGAGTCTCGTGCACCTCTGGACTACTTTAGTTTATCCTTGTGTGAGCAAAGTAGTGAACTTCTTCCTATTCATCTTCTAAAGATTCTACCAAACTTTTTAAAAAGAATATAGTAGCCCTAGTTCACAATTATCTTGTTTGAAAGAAAAATGAATTTCATGTATATTTGACAATATTTTAATAAGCATGAATAAAAATATTAATAACAATATACATTCCCTCCATATGTCTCCCCCATTTCCTTCATTACACCTAAAGGTAGAAGGAACATATTATCCAGAGAAATGAAAAACTCAGCATTCCAAAAAATACATGATTAGCGATGGAGTGGAGAAAAGACTTAATGCAGTTGTTAGTTTTCATGCACTAAAAGTTCTGAAATCGAAGAATTGTTCAGTGACATACTCAGTATAAATAAAAAGTTTATAGTTTCATTTTTTTTCAGCGAGTATGTACTGAATCAAGGATAGAGAAGAACACAGTAAACAGATGCTCATTTGGAATCCAGGTGAGGTTTAGCATTTAAATACAGTATGTTAGTATATTCTCTATGAAAGAGATATTTGAATCAAGACCTGAAAGTATAGATGTTTGTTGGTATCAACTAGTAGTCAATGATTATGACATATTATTAAATATACTGTGATATTTACCACGTCAGCAAAGAAATGATTACATATTACCACATGGATATCTTCTATGATTTGGGGGAAATATACAAGGAAAGGAGAGGTGAGAATAAGAAGAGATTATAGATGACAAATTAAAAAAAAAAGTCTGTACCTATTGATGTACATAATGTTAGAGATTCATTCTTTAAATATTTATTTCTTTCGTACCTTGCCTGTGTTTCAATGAGTTAACTACTGCTACAGAAATAATGTGAGATACTGTCTACGGCCATACCACCCTGAACGCGCCCGATCTCGTCAGAAATAATGTGAGATACTGAAATACATGTTAATATCATGTATGGAATTTTAAGAAAATACCACTTGGTGTTCTTGAAATGTCATGAAAATTTTAACTTCCCTTGGTAACAACATAGAATAAATACCATTATGCAATTTCTTGCATTTTTAGTTAACTAAAAGAGTTTTTTTCTAACTAGCTTAGTTAATTGATGAAGTTGAGAACTGCTCACAAATGCAGAGCAATCCCTTGATCTTACAAATTAATTTAGTCACAGCTATCTGTGTTTGGGAAGATGTATGGACCAAGGATTAATTGACTCTCATCCTAAAAGTAACCCTAAACACTTCAGGTGGCAGTAAAGTCAACGTCATCTCCAGCTTTGTCTTCTAGCAACATCTAAACATCACGGACATTCTGTCATGCACTTTTAACGTGCTTCTTGCATTTTTTACCACAGTATTCTTCACAGTGAACAAGTCGTTGTCCTGCTGACTCAGCCTCTAAGGTGACCCTGACCAGGTGAAAGAGAGATATTTTCTAAGGGAGGAAACCATAGAATTTTTTTGTCTTGTTTCACAAAACTAAATCACCCAAATAAATGCAGTCAACTAGTCAAGTCATTGTTTTGATTTGGATAAACATTGCTTTGGTCTGTTTTGGTAAAATGGATCTGTTATGTGTCAAATATGATCAATGAGTATACACATGTCTTCTCTCAGCAGTTTTCATTCTGAGGAGCAAAATAAAGTCTTGGATTCAATATCTTCTCCATCACACATACCATTCAGACTCTCCCAGGCCCTAGTCTAATAATTTCAAAAATCATTTATCTTATCCCAATGTCCATAAAGATTGATCGTGCCCTGAATAATATCCTTTCCTCTGTTCTGGTTTTTCAGCACACACTTAAATCAAGTCCAGCACTTGTTCTGCTTCCTCATTCGTGCCTTTTTGACAGTAGTCATTGAAGCTGCTCTCCTTTATTCATTCTCTAACTCAATTTTAACCTACTGCCTATCTCAATTTAACAATTAATTAATTTAAAAATATGTTTCTAAATTTCCTGGTTTGTACATGTTTTCTCTAAAATACTGTGGATACAGGAACCATAACCTTGCTCTCTAATGCACAACAATGACTCCTAAAGGCTCAGCACAGTCAGAAATTAGAAAACGTCCATTGTCTAATGTTTGTAAAGTTGGTAAAAGAAATGGTGGCCCCATTACCAATAAGTTAATGGTCAAGGAACAAATGCTGCTTTAAAAGTTTAATCTTCACATTTAACACTTGATATCTAGACCTGCCTAAGAACACTTCAATGTATTAAGTCTATTTTTATGACTAATTTTAGATGGAATTGTGGATAAATGGATTCGTACTCATTTGTTCTTGGAAATACTTAACATTTTCAAATAATGCAATTCACTTTTCTAATGCTTAACAGGCTTTTAAAAAGCTACTGCCAAAAAATTATTTACATAAAACTGCTCTATCTTTTAAAGAAATCTGTTGTTCATCTAGAAATACACATTAACTTTCTTGTTCTCCCATTAACAACTCTTAATCTCCAAACGTTCATACAAATCCTTAAAAGAAATTCGGCAGATATACTCTTTATAGTAAATCAAGTGTTTTAACTGAACACAACATTCTTCCCTATATCATTATTTACATTGCAAAGATGACAATGAACCCAAAGCTCATATTTTTAAAATTGTCTTAAATAAATGTAGAAGTCATGTTCCTCCTCTCTCACCAATAGGTTGTTGCTGTAGATACATGCAGGTATCTAACAAAGGTATAATTCTATAGCTTAATTTAATTAAATTTCTTTGTACTCTAGTATAGTGATTGTGTAGGTCACCTTACTATAAATAACAGCGATTTTTTTTTGCTTTGTTTTTCTCTTATGTTTATTTTTATATGTATAAAGATTGATTATATGCATGTTTAATTACTCAATATTTTTCCACACTAGGGTCTGTCAGGGTACATTTCTAGTTTGCTTTGTGAACCTTTGAATATTTATTTAGTACTTAAAAGTTAATTGCACAAAACATGTTGTCTAAGTGATCACTGAAAAATTAATGAAAAAATAATTCTGGTTTCATCTCCAACTGAAAAGAATTTGAAAGGATTACTGCCATCCTCACTCCAAGAAAATGCTGCAGAAATTGAAAATCAATGGACACACTTTGTGTGTCCACAGAAAACTAAGTAACAGAGCAAATTGCCACCCAGATCTGGAGTTCTTTGCATATTTTGTATATAAGTCATTACTTTGATATATGATTTGCAAATGTTTTCTCCCATTGTGTGACTTTTCTTTCTCTTTACTGTTGTTTTGTGTAGCATTAAAAAAAGGTCTGATTCATTTACTTATTCTTTCATGGACTAAATGAAAAGGTTGGTGAGAGGCTACGATTAATGTTTGTTTTGGTACAGATAGCAAAGTCTCTAAATTGCTCTAATTTCTTTGTCTCCCCACTTGACTTTTGGACTTTGCTATGGACTGCTATGCAAAGAGGAGTATATGTCCTGAAACTCTTTCATTGTAATACACTGTTATTGTACTATAGGCTTGTTGGTAGAGGGGTAAGATGTCAGTGAGGCTGAGATTGTATAATCTGATTTAGTTTTAGTTATTTAATGGGCCTGTGTCTTGGTGCTCTAGAAACTGTTGTATAAAAGTTTATAAAGTAGTTTCCCCAGGGTTATGATTTAATAACTTTGAAATTATTACACATGTGTATAAATTGAAAATTCATTCAGGATAGGGGTAGATGATGGAAGCCAACTTTTTCACTGTAGTGGAAGGATGCAAGCAAACACAAAGAACAGAAAAAAAATTGTCTATATGGTACCCCCAGTGAAGGAAACATCACTATGAACTCATGGTTAGTTTAATGTAGCTAGAGATTAATAAATACAGAAATATTTAGACATGTATATATACACAGGTTAGTATACCTCCAATATAGTATTTAAAGTAAGTACTGCAATCAAATATCTTTCTCACTTTTCTCATCTTAAAAAAAAAGTCACTATCTTTTACAAGTAAGTGAGATATTAATTGTAGGATTTTGTAAATGTTCTTTATCGAGATGGACAAGTTTTCTTTTATTCCTAGTTTCCTGACAATTTTTATCAAAAATGGATGTTATGTTTTTATCAAATGTCTTTTCTGATTCTTGTGAGTTAATGATATGATTTATTTTGGGGTTTCTTGACACAATGTTACATTGAATGATTTTTCAAGTGTTAAATCAACTTTGCTTTCCCAGGATAAATGTCATTGCTATCATGTATCAATTTGCTCAAATTTTATTAGAAGTTTTGCATCTATGTTCATGGGAGATATTCATCTGTAGTTTTCTTTCCTCATAATATCTTTTTTTTAAAAGATTTATTTATTTTTGCATACAAGCTGGGGTGTAGGCCAGAGGTGTGGGGTGGTGAGAGAATTCACCAGAGACAGAGTGGGGAGCAGAACAGGCAGATGAACGGAAATACACTGCTGAGGGGAGCAGTGGGTGAGGCAGGAGAGGTCTGCTGCGCCATGTGGGAATCTCCCCTGGTGGGTGTTGAACTCGTGTAGCTGCTGCTGACAGCGCTTAAACCGCTGTGCCACCAGGAGGACCTCCTCATAATATCTTTGACAGGTTTTGTATAAGGGTAATGTTGACTTTATGGAATGATTTGAAAATCTCTCCTATGGCAAGAGTTTAAGGATTAGAGCCACATATTTCATCATGATTTTAGAAACATCTACTTACTCAAGAAAAACATTTTTAATTATGTTCAGTTGAAGGCAGAAATTACACATTTTCCAATGATTTGTACTTTTCTAAATTTTTTTATAACTTCCTTACTCTAACATTTCTCAAAAATTTTTTACTTTTTCCATTATATAGTAATTATAATTTGATTTTAAATGATGAATGCATACAGACTGATAAAAATAGCATCATCCTATTATAGAACCAGACAGAACTAGAAACTTTTTTTAAAAGTTCCTACATATTTGAGAGTCAAGGCCTCATGGCTGGTGACACCAATGTGAGTGCTATTTGAGTTTGACAAAAAACAGTTGAGTGGAGGGGAAACTCTAAAGTTAATTTTCTTTTCTAAGTTTTTTCAGTTTATTGAACTTCAACTTCTAATAGGTCAGGAGAAACTTCTCCATGTGTGAATATCTAAAAATATCTTGGAAAATGTCTTTAAGTAAATGTGCTAAATATGTTTGTTAGAAACATTTGTTAAAAGTCATTTTTGAGGTATGCAGGTTTGAAAAGGTGAAAGACACAGTATATATCCTTCTTCATTCTGTTGTCCTCTCCCTAATCAGTTTACTCAGGAACATGCCTTCTTTCTGATTCTATCTTCAAAGGAATATTCTATATTCTGTACTTCTTCCTCTCCTATTTGTTTGCTAGATACCCATATTTAAATGCACATTTTGGTATTAACAATTTTCAATAGGTAAGCATTCCCAACAACAAACATGTAGTGACATTTTAGTGGTGAATATTTCTTCACCAATGGTAGATAGAAAATATATTTCAAGCCTTTTGAGTCCTTCTATTTAAATTATGTGTTATATTTAAAAACCAATTAAGCCACCTATTTCTTCTTTCATTCATTCAACAATTTGAATATCTCTCTGTAGGTTCTAGTGATACAGTGAAGAAGAAGGGCGGGGGTGGGGGCGATATGCTTTCTACCAATACTAGTTTCTAGCCTAAAAATAACAGAATGACAGGCAATAAGTTAACACGTAAGATGTGATAAATTCATAATATCCAAAGTGCTATATAATAAAACAGATACATTCAAGAAACCTAGAGTATGCTAATTAAGATACAGTGATCAAAGAAACCAATATCTGAGAATACAATATTTGAGCTAAAATAAGTCAGCTTTCCAACAGCTTTCCATGAGGTTCTGTTTCTTTTCATTTATTTATTATATATATATATATATTTTTTTATTTTTGTGTAGAAGAACTGGGGCGTAGGCTAGAGGTGCAGGAAGTGAGAGGATTCACCAGAGACAGAGTGGGGAGCAGAACAGTTGGATCTACTGAAATATACTGCTAAGGGAAGCAGTGAGCAAGACAGGAGAAGTCTGCTGCGCCATATGGGTTAGCTCTCTGGCTAGGATAGAATTCAGACCATAGAGGTGGTAGCACTGAGACTTAATAACCCCTAGGCCACCAGAGAGGTTCTGTTTCTTTTTACTTTGTAAATTATACCCAATTCATTTCTCCTTCCTCATTCATTCATTTAAATATCTATTAAATAACCCCCTAAAATGGGATACAATATTGACTTGAGACATAGAAATAGGAGGGAAATTTAATCAAATGTACCTTTTTAAAGGTATTGACATTGAAATAAATTTGAAACAAATGATCCATGAGTCTTTTTTCTCACTGTCTCAGTGACTGGTCTTTTTGAAGTCCTATCCCCTCTATAGAAATAGAATTTTCAGTCTTCAGACTTTTCTTCTACACATTATACTTATTTATATGTATGTGTATAATAATTTGCATACAATAATTATAATGCTCTTTTATAGGTAATAACAGGTATGTTCAATTTATGGTGTCCTTCAGAATCTTCTTAGGAACTAGTCAAAAAAGAAGTTTCAGAGCCCACCCCAGAGAAATTCTAATTCAGCAGGTTTTATGTATAGCCCAAGATGCAGTTTCAGCAAATAGCATAGGTGATTTTGAAGTAGAGCATTCTCAGAAAATACATTGATTAAAAATAGGTTATATCATATTTTCACATGCGTACATATATAATAGTTCTTTTTTATATAAAGATTCATTTTTTTATTTATGCATACAAGCTGGGGTACAGGCCAGAGGGTTCACCAGAGACAGAGTGGGGAGCAGAACAGGCAGATGATGGAAATACACTGCTGAGGGGAGCAGTGGGCGAGGCAGGAGAGGTCTACTGCGCCACATGGGAATCTCCCCAGATAGGCATCAAACTCAGGTCGCCCTGCCAACAGCAAAACAGCGCAGCACTTAACTAATGCTGTGCCACCAGGGAGGCCCCATTTATAATGACTCTTGCTGCTTTGGTTTAGCAGACAACAAAAACTTAAAGATCTACAGAAAGTCAATCTAAGTATTTTTTTCATTTTATTACCGTAACTCTTAAGGCCATGACTCATTTCCAAGTAGTTGAAAGGGAGCATGACTCTTCCAGTCTACACAGCGCATTTCCTGTGTGAGCACATGAAACCTCTCAGGTGAAAACACTGCAGGCCCGCACACACCTGTGGCTAGTCAATGTCAGACGCTAAGCTAGACTGCTCCATATATTGGCTTTTCGAATACACAACCTGTAGAGCCTAAGTGTGAGCCTAAGTGCCCGTATCTTGTTATAATTAACTCTAACCAGCATTCTGCTTCTGTAAGACTGTTTGAGATAGCTAGTGAAATATCCCCCGCATAAGCACCAGCCAGGTGGCCCTCAGATATGGGTTTCTAAAATTAGAACAAAGAAACTATCAGTGTCATGGTGACCGACTGGTTATGGGCTCCTACACTCTGTCTGTATAAAAAGAGGAGCCAGGGGCTCAAGGCCACTCGCTCTTTAGAGTGTCGGCCCCCACCGGTTGGTAAGGGGAACCCTGCAATAAATCTTTGTGAATCTCCCACCACACTGCTGTTTCTCTCGCGCTGACCCAACAATCCGAAATTTCTATTTATTCCTGAAACTTTTCTAACTACTATGTCCCAAAATAACCGCCCATGCAGTTCCTATAATTGTAGCTATTAGAAATCACATATAATTGGCACTGAATGGAGTCTTAGGGGTTATTTAGTTTAGCCCAAACATTTAAGAAAAGTGAGATGAAGGAGATGGAGAATAAATTGTCCCAGATAAGGTGTTCATTAACAGTACAGCTAGGTTATCTTTCAATTCCTCATTGGGTGCCTCTTGAGCAAAGCATACCTACTATCAATAACTCATATGTAGTACCATACAAGATATTTCACAGTTTTTGTATATTTTTTTCCTTCATGACTCATATGTTAAAGCAGTTGGAAAGTTACTTCAGACAATGGCCAACATTCACTTTGCCTTCCCTTGAAGTAACTAAGACTCAGTGCTCATTTTATAATGGTACATCACATCTCTCTTTTTTGTTTGTTTGTTTTTGTCATTTTCCTCCTAACAATCATAATGTAAACCTATGTGCATAGAACACAAAACCAATCATCTGCAAAGACGAAGGGGGATGGGGGTGGGGGAGAGCACAAGGAAGAACAACCAGAGAAAGCTAGGCAAGCAAAGGAAGTTGCCTTGGTAACACAAGGTTCATGGCTTTGAGTCTGACATTCATAATACAGTACGCCATCTAGTGGTGATATTTAAAATTCAAACAATATACACTTTTGTGTTCAATTTCCGATCAAATCAAATAAAAATGATCAGATTCAAAACTCCCTTTATACAACATGTCATTTAAAGACTCAGTAATGGAGAAATTGTTTTGTGTGTTTGTGAAAAATGCAGACTTTGGAGATTTGGGATTATAATTTGCTTTTTGGCTTATTTGTCATAAAGGTACTTGTATGAAGCTTTTGAGTAATTTGCATAATATCCAAAATGATATATAAAATATAAAAATATGCAAAATTATAAGTGTATGCCATACATAGCGTTCCATTAATTAAAAGTACCCATTTTCATTAATTTACATGAGGAGAGACAGGATAAAGAAAAGTGAGAGAATAAAATCCTTTATTCTGTAGAAATTTTGGCACATTTGTTAGGAAGACAGAGGTTGAACTCCATAATTAGTTGTTTTTTCTTCATGCCACTGAAACAGCCTGCTTTGGGTAACAGCTACCCAGCCACATGCCAATAAATAAAGAGAAAATTATATTCAAAGTTAGAATTATATTTCAAAGACGGTTCACAATAAAAAGTTGGGCAATATTGTTAATTTTACACATTGAATTTCAAGATAATAACAATTTTTTGATGCCCATGTAAATTATCTATTTGCCAATAAAGTAAAACTTTCTTAAAGCATTGGAGTAAGGATTTTCTACTTTTATATTTTGTGCCCCTTATATTTTAAGAAATGCTTGTGTTTTTTTTTCTTAATTTTTTCAATATGTCACATATCTAATTACCCAGAGTTCATTTATACAAAAATGAAGATTCCAAATAAGTCAATGGACTTACAGCAATATTCCGCAATTTTCTCTCCTTGAAGTATTTATTTTACCATTTCAATTTCCATCTCAGATAATTCTTATCTTCCCCCAGAAAACATTGCTCCAGCACAACCTTTAAAAGAGAAAAAGTCTTCTATATTTTTCTCCAAATTCCCATTAGCAAATGTTTCAAGGTCTGTCTCATTGGTTTCAGCATTAGTGGCACATTGTAATCATCTAGGGCTTGATTTACTTAGCTGGTCTAGATAAAGTCTGGATATTTGTAATGTCTAAAGGTATCCAGAGATTCCAAATTAAAAATAACTGTTCTACATTATCCTTCCACCTTACACTGAAATCGTGTTTATCTGTCTCCCCTTGATAATAAATTCAAATAAGAGTTTCTGGTCTTTTTGAGATAGGCCATTCTCACAGGTGTGAGATTGTATCTCATTGCTGTTTTGATTTGCATTTTTTCATGTGTTTATTGGCCTTCTGTGTGTCTTCTTTGGAGAAGTCTTTTTAGCTCTTCTGCCCGTTTTTTTTTTTTTTTGATCGGGTTACTTTTTTTTGTTGTAAGAGTTCTTTGTAGATCTTGGTGATTAGCCCCTTGTCAGATGTTAGATACAGGAGATTTTCAACTATTTTCTCCTATTTGATAGTGTGTTTTATCATTTTTAATCAGAATTTCTTTTACTGCACAGCATCTTTTTAGTTTGATATAGTCCCACTTGTTTACTTTTTGCTTTTGTTTCTATTGCTACTGGAGATAAATCCCAAAGGACATATGAGAACCCAATGTTCTGGAGTGTTTTGCCTGTTTTCTTCATTGTATTTTGTGGTTTCAGGTCTTACAACAAATATTTAATTCATTTTAAGTTAATTTCTGTATACAGATGGGGTAATGGCATTTATTTATTTATTTATTTATTTATTTATTTATTTATATTTGACTATCTACTTTTCCTAGCACCATCTGTTAAAGAGGCTTTCTTTTCTCCAATGTATACTCTTGGTTCCTTTGCCATAGAATAACTGTCCACATAAGTGTTGGTTTGCATCTTAGCTATCAATTCTATTCCATTAGCCTATGTGTCTTTTTTTATTTCAGTAGGATGTGGATGAAAAGGAACTCTCATAAATTATTGGTTTGGAATGTAGACTGACCCAGCCCCTGTGGAAAACAGTATGGAGATTTCTCAAAAATTACCATATTGATCTACAATATGATCTACCATATGATCCAGCAATTCTACTCTTAGTTATTTACCTGAAGAATGCAAAAACACTAATTCAAAGTGATACATCCACTCCTAATTTCACTGTAGCACTATTCACGATAGCCAACTTCTGGAAGCAAATTAAATGTCCAATGACAAGTGAATAGATTGAGAAGATATGGTACATGGTATATATACATAATGGGATACTATTCATATATATATCTGTACATAGAGCTGAATATATATAATATAAAATTATATATATATATATTTTTCTCTCTATCTATCTATCATGAGTTGCAACAAAATGGATGGAACTTGTAGGATTATGCTAAGCAAAATAAGAAAATTTCACTCATATGTCAACTGTAGAGGACAAAAAAAAGGGTTAGACAAAACCAATCTAAAATTAAACCTAGAAAAACTGACTATAAAATTGAGAATACTAGCTGGGAGGGGGAAGTTGAAGAACAAACTGGGAAGGGGGCACAGGAGACTATGGTGGAGGACTATGAATGCTTTTATGGTGGGTGTGGTGCGGTAACATACACCTGAAGAGGTGTGATCCTGTACCTCTTAATCATATATAACCAATGTTGCCTCAAAAAAATTAAAAACAGGGGCCTCCCTGGTGGCGCAGCGGTTAAGCACTGCGCTGTGGAGCTGTCGGCATCTCACGATGTGAGTTCGACGCCCAGCCGGGGAGAATCCCTCATGGTGCGGCAGACCTCTCCTGCCTCGCCCGCTGCTCCCCTCAGCAGTGTATTTCTGATCTGCCTGTTCTGTTCCCTGCTCTGTCTCTGGTGAACCCTCTTGCCACCCCACGCCTCTGGCCTGTACCCCAGCTTGTATGTATAAATAAATAAATCTTAAAAAAAAATTAAAAACAAAGAAGTGTTATTATATTTAATGCTTTTACCTATGACTCTTAGGAGAGTATTACATATATATTAGGCATCCAAAAGTTACGCATAGTGTTGAACTCAATTAACAATCTTTTTTTTATTATTTATACATACAAGCTGGGGTACAGGCCAGAGGGGTGAGGTGGCGAGAGGGTTCACCAGAGACAGAGCGGGTAGCAGAACAGGCAGATCAGAAATACACTGCTGAAGGGAGCAGTGGGCAAGGCAGGAGAGGTCTGCCGCGCCATGTGGGACTCTCCCTGGCCGGTTGTCGAACTCGCGTCGCCGCTGCCGCCAGCTCCACAGCGCAGCGCTTAACCGCTGCGCCACCAGGGAGGCCCTCAATTAACAATCTTGATATGAACTTATGTTTATGTAGGAGATGAAATCTTCTGGACAAAACTATCTAGAGGGGGATATACAGAAAAAGCTATTTCTAGAAAAATTCCTAATTCTGGGCAAACCCCCCCAATTTTCATTTTTCTAGGTGGCTAAGGAAATAGAAAAGTTCCTGATGACCCAGCCAGGGCCTTCAATGACCTCAGTCAAAATAATCTACATGTCAAAGTGACACAAACTATCTCTTGCAACCATCAACTAAAAAATGTAATTAAAAGTAAACATAATCATACTAATTTTTAAAGTTACAAAAGTTATAAAGAAATTTATCTCAAAATCAGAATCTTAGGAAACACACCCCAACTTTTAAACACTCAGGAGAAAAGAGCTTCCTAAAGCCAATCACTTTTAAAGTATAGCTGCCTATCCTTTCAACTTAGTGAAGAAATAGAATTGGGATAAAGAAGAAAGTTAGAAAAATGGATATATGCAATCAGTGAGAAACATTTTTCACAATGTTCTATAATACAATTCAAAAGCAACAGACCAGTACTGGTTTTGTAAAGGGAGGTCAGGTAATGTGGGCAAACTCAGTGAGCCTCAGTGGCCTTGGAAACCCTTGAGGGCCCAGCAATCAGCAAGAGACACAACATGAACACCCAATAACCAAACCCTCACTCCTTGCCAACTATACCCATACAAACAAACTGCTTCTCACTCCTTCAGTGGCTGCCTACTCAGGACACCCCCTTAGGTTGGAGAGCTTTCCTGTCCTTATTACCTATCAATAAATCTCTTGTTTTTCTGTAACTTTGGTGTTGAAATTGAATTCTTTCCTCGCCAAAGACAAGAACTTGGTTCAGGCTTGGGTGCTACTACAGGCTTTTTGAGGACTTTGCAGAGCACCTATAGCCCAAGCAGGAAGAAAAACAGGGTCTTCTCCTCCCTTTGAAGCCTGATGCAAAACGGCTTCACTTTTCTCTCCTCCCACACTTTGCTGAGTACTAGCAGCTCTCCTGCCACACTGCTCTGGCTTTCAGGAAACCTAGCCAAACACCTATAACCTGTCTGGTGAGTTCTGTGTAGAACGCTGGAAATGTCAAAGGGTGAGTGTAGAAGCTCCCCCTCTCTGTATTATGCCTTCCTTTGTTTTCATTTCTGCAGGCTGCCAGCCATCAAAAATCTCCCCCCCCCCAAAAAAAAATTACCAAGACCCTGTAGGATAGTTAAAAATCGTTTTCTCAAACTCCTAGAAATGGAGCTTCCATATGACCCGGCAATACCACTTCTGGGAATCTACCCAAAGGACACAAAAACACTAATCCAAATGGATACATGCACCTGCATGTTTATTGCAGCACCGTTTACAATAGCTAAGGTATGGAAACAACCCAGATGCCCAAAAATAGATGACTGGATCAAAAAGATGTGGTACATATACACAATGGAATACTATTCAGCATTCAAAAAAGACAAACACATGCAATTCGCAGCAACATGGATGGATCTAGAAGGGATCATGATCAGTGAAATAAGCCAGAAAGAAAGAGAAAAATATCGAATGGTTTCACTTATAACAGGAATATAGGGGAGCCAAATAAGAATGCGACATTCAGCAGGGAAGGAGGGGAGGGTAAGGGCTCAAGAGGGGGGAAGAGGGGAGCACGGGGGACTATGGTGATGGCTCCAAGGGTGAACAGGTGTTGGGTAACCTATGGGGAACACACAATAATGTAAAAGATATGAATAACAAAAATAAATAAAATATTTATTAAAAAAAAAACAAAACACTAGGGTGGTCACCCGCCTAAAGTCTCAGGGGATAGGCTGTGTGGTATAGAGAATGGAGAATCCCTGGTCTCTTTGGACACAGGAAAGTTGTCCTCTCTTGAACTGCTTTCTATTTCCACTATGACCATCCATCTTAGTCACAGGTCCCTGTGTCCCACTACTGCTGACTTCCCTCATTGCCTTGAAGACCGTTAGATCCAGATGTCCTCTCTCTGCCTCAGCTTTTTCCCTGACACCCCTCTTATGACTGTCCTTTCTGCAAGGGAGCTACTTGGAGATTGGGTGTGCACCTCCAGGATTTCTCTGGCCCTTGCTGGTCGCCCATTTGACTACACCTTCTAAATCACATCCTTAGTTGCACTTAGTTGCACTGCCCCTCCAGACCCTTATGCCTGTCAGTAGCCTCGTGGGCATGGTTTTGCTTCAATAGTCGGTGGCTTTTAAATTTGGCCCAAGTCCTGATTTCCACTCACATGTTCTGGATCACCGCTTTGTAGATATTCCTCCATATTCAGCTCCTAAAAAGTTCCAAATTCCATCCTCACAAATTGTCCCTTTCACCTGGATTGGCCCCTTGTCCCCCTCCTTGGCTTCTCTGGTCCTCTGTTCACTGACTGTAAATATTTTCTCCAATTCAGGGGGCTGTGAGTAAAGACCAAGTAAAGTAATAGAAGTATAAGACTTTTTAAAAACTTAAAAAATGCCATGAAATTTCCACTCAAATTTGAGGGACCAGTAAAGATAAAAATCTTTCTTAAAGCTATAAATGATTTAGTGAACCTGATTTTTCAGAGCATTGGGGTAATTAATGCTAATTCTATGTCATCATCAGGGCATTTTTGGAAAAAAACTAACCTAGGGAGAACAGCGCCAAATAGGTAGCCAAATAGCCATAGTACTTACGATATGCTTAATAATAACGCAATGCTAAAGTTAACAGTTTGCCAATTTGTGCTAAACTCTGTATGGTCATCTTGTAAAACTAATAAAATCCCTGAAAGCATAAGTAGGTTTTGTTGTCTGTTTTATATGTAAGTGTGTGTATACAAGGCTGCTTTCAAGTTAAACAAGAACAGGATGCTTGATCACCCTGGGACAATAGGTATACATCCAGAGGTCTGACCAGGAATACCCAGGGGACCACTGACTGATGTACTTCGCAACCCAGGGACTGATCAGTGGGACACCTTGTTAATAAATTGGAGTCATTGGTGGAGGTCAGGAGTACATCAACAGACACCCTCCCTAATGCTGTATATCTGGTTTTTAGTTTGACCCACCCTTTTCTCTGTCAATTAAAAGGCCAGGATCCTGTTCTTGAGCAGCATCCCGTACCCTACAGCCTCCTCCATGACTCCTGTTTCTTTTCTTTATCAGTGCAGTGTTGCTGATGGAACATGTAAAGACTTTCTTTCCATAGTAAGTATCATTGACAGATTACTATGTACCAGGAGTTTTAGGGGGCTAGAGACTTTGCCATGATGAAAATACACTACTTCCCTCCATAGAGCTTATAACTTTATAGGAAATGACAAACAGTACAAATAAGCAAATATGCAAGCAAAGGAGAAAAGTAACAAAGAAAAGTTACTAAGAGATCATCTAAGCTACTCCATAGTCATTCCGTCTTGGTATCCATTTTGTTCTGTCTGCAGGGACCTTATATTGACAGAAGGTTCCTCATGAAAGCATATGTTCTAAATAACAGGCCACAGTTATAGTCATTTAAGTTCCTGTTATGGCTTCCCCAAAGGCCTTTGTAATAAAAAATTTACCCTGCCTCTCAAGACCTTCCATGTGAGCAATCCTTAGAAAACAGTCCCTCAAAGACTTGCCCAAACCCTATTCTATTTGGATTGATCCATCTGGCCTTGGCCCAGGAAGCCCAAAAGACTCCATTTATGAGCCTATCCAGGCAAATACCCAGGTTCTGCCTGCAACCTCCTCTGCCCTCCCAGCATGGCCCCTTGAAGTCTGCCCTGTGTTCCTCCTCTAGGGCCTGTGACAAACCTTCCTACTACAGTTCTCTTATAGTAGTTTTTCAAACTGTTGCTCACCATCCAAAACCTCAGGGCTTTACTTTATAAGGTTAATTTAACAAAGTCATAACACAAGTACTATAGAAAGACTCAAAATATGCAATTAACCTAATTGACCAAAAGGAAAGGTTTGAGTAATTGACTTTTTAACTGAGATGTGAAAGACTACACAAAATCAGATATACAGAGATCAGTCGAACTTGCATATCAGAGGGGGAAAAAAGAGCAAATGAAAAGGCTGGAAGGAGGCAGGAGACAAGGTATTACCTTTGAAGAAAAGAAAGGTCAGGGAGGCTAGAGTGGGCAGGCAAGGAAAGAAAGGAATGAGAAGAGAAGGAAGAAGTCAACAGGTACTAGTCATTTAGGGCTTTATCAGGGAAAAGGACTGAATTTCATTCTAATTATAAAGAGATGTTATGGAGGGAAAAATAATATAGTATATTATTTTTAGCACTCTGCATTATAGGTAACAGAATGCATAGGAGCAAAGGTGCAAATGCATATAGCAACCAAGACTGTTGCAGCAAGGTGAGTAAATGTTAGTCTTTTACTGTGGTACAAGAAATGAAGATGAACATGCAGAAGATATAATTTGGATTAATAAGATTATGGGTTATACATGGAGAGTGTTGGGTGTGAGAGGGTGTGATTCCCCCTGCACATTTTTTTTTAAAGATTTATTTATTTATACATACAGCTGGGGTACAGGCCAGAGGTGTGGGGTGGTGAGAGGGTTCACCAGAGACAGAGCGGGTAGCAGAACAGGCAGATCAGAAATACACTGCTGAGCGGAGCAGCGGGCGAGGCAGGAGAGGTCTGCCGCACCATGAGGGATTCTCCCTGGCCGGGCGTCGAACTCGCATCGCTGCTGCCGACAGCTCCACAGCGCAGCGCTTAACCGCTGTGCCACCAGGGAGGCCCCAATTCCCCCTACACATTTTGGTTGTTCTAGGCTAGCAAATAATACAATGAACATCAGACTGATTGACAAAAGAAAAACTCCAAGAAGAAGTTTACTAATAACATGTAGACATGTTACATACGTGAGAAAGACCCAATAGAAATTGATTATGTCACCAAAATACTGTCACTTCTTTGAATTCAGCTACTAGTCAAGCCCATATGGAAAACAGTATGGTGATTTCTCAAAAGACTGCAAATCTGCCATATTGTCCAGAAATTCCACTCCTAGGTATTTACCAAAAGAACAAAAACAATATTTGAGAGGGGTATATACAGTCTGATGCTTACTCGCAGTACTATTTATAATATCCATACTATAGAAATATCCTAAATGCCAAAGACAGATGAGTGGTTTAAGAAATGTGGTATATATACACAGTGCAGTAGTACTCAACTATAAAAGAAAAAGATAAGTTCTGGCTTTTACAACAACACAAATGGCAACTGGAGGGGTTTATAATAAGTGAAATAGGTCCAAAGAAAAAAGATACTGTGTGATGTCACTTATACATGGAATATAGAGAAATGAAAAAAAAAAGGGGTCAGAAAAAAACAAACCCTTGAAATCTGACTGTGGAATTGAGTCTACTAAGTGGGGAAGGAAGGGGAATGCAAAGTGAGATGGGGTCACAATGGATTATGATGACTTTCTGTTCTTTGGTGGAAGCATGTTGGGGTAGCATACACCTGAAGGGTGTGAGCCTATAATTCTAAATCAGGTACTATGTTGTAAACCAACATTACCTTATTTTCAAAAAAAGGAAGCCAGGTGGTTGTTTTTTTTTTTTTTTAATTTCAATTAAAAGCAAAGAATATCGGGAGCCTCCTTGGTGGCTCAATGGGTTAAATAGCAGCACTATGGAGCTATCCAGAGCCACTGTAGCACGAGTTTGATCCCCAGCCAGGGAGATTCTCACATGGCGCAGCAGACCTCTCCTGCCTCACCCGCTGCACCCCTCAGCAGTGTGCTTTAGTGAATGCGCCTGTTCTGCTCCTGGCTCTGTCTCTGGTGAATCCTCTCATCACCCCACACCTCTGGCCTGCACCCCAGTTCTTTAAAAAAAAAAAAATAGCAAAGAATATCGGTAAGGGAAAGGGTAAGATCAGTTATAGGAGATGACCAGAAAAGGCACAATAAGCAAGGCTATGACTATCATTCAGATTTAATTTGCTGCCTTTTCCATTGACAAGAGTGAAAGTGATTAATTTTAAGCAGTAGAGTGAGTCACATATGCTTACAAATAGAAGCCTCCACCAAGTTTTCAAAGTACCTCCTATGAAATAATCTTTATGTCAAAGATACTCACTTTGGAGGTGACAGATTTTGTTTCCCTATAAGAGGCAAAGGAGAGTATTTAAGGATGAGGCTGGAAATTTTGGTCTGAGAAATTGGGTAATGGGTTTGTTAATAATCTCAGTTGGTCCATCACTGGAAGATGCCCTAAATAGACCAGGCACAAGATTTCTCTGAAGAAGAGAAGCTTATTATCATCTACAGATAATAGGGACAAAGAGAGTGAATTCTCCACATACTGCCTCGGTGGTTGAGGGCTGGAAAGAGTTTTAAAGGAAAAAGGAGATTTAATCATCACGTACCTCTATGTCCCACTATATAATATATACTGAATTTTCACAAATTGATATCTATAGTTTTCTGAGACTGAAAATGGAGGTTTGAGAAGTATTGCTCTGAGCAAAGGTGATAATTTTACTTTACATGCTTTTTTCTCTACAACAACACAATTTAGATTTATTACGTAATTCTCCTTAAACTGTCATCATTTAGGGTGAGGAGGGTAAATTTACAGAAATATTCAGGATCATTATATTTACTGGAATCTATGTATTTTATTTTTTTTCCATTTTTTTTATTGTTATTTGTGTCTTTTACATTTTGTATTCCCCTTGGGCAGCCCACCACCAATTCACCTGTGATCCATCTCCATGGTCCCCTGTATTCTCCTCTCTTCCATTTTGTGCCCTTATCCTCCCCTCCCCCCTCCCCCACCGCTGAGTGTCTCTCTCCCACCCGGCCTCCCTATAGTCCTGTTATAAGTGAAA
>PVIJ01019444.1:0-23584 GCA_004024925.1 Scalopus aquaticus
CATCTTACAGAGTAAGTTGTTACAATCAAGGCAATGGGCGAACTGTGCAAACTGACTTTAACCGGTCTCAGTGATCACGCCGCACGAGCTCCATATATGAACTTCCGGGCTGTAGCTTTCCTGTTTACCCACTCTCAAAGTTCTGCCTCCTCTGTCCTCCGGCGCCATCTAGCGGCAGACCTACCGCGCCTCACATTTCTTCATGCTTGCTCCAAAACTGCACAAACAGTTCAACTTTGGTTTTGTCCCTGTGGCGGCGGGTCCTGCCCCAATGCTCTGCCCACCCTCAGCACAGTGTTCACGTCACTGAGTGGGCCCACCCATGTTTTGTGTTCACAGAATTGCTTGTCAATTCTTAGATGTTCTGTGTGGTCTGAGATGCCAGTGAAATGCTGAAATTTTCAGAACCTTGACATCTTTGTGCTCTCCCAGGAGAGGAGGTGAGAATTAGAATCTCCAAACTAGAAGGTCCCTGAGGATCCACCCTGAGTCCTCCAAGGACTAAACCAAAAAGTCTCAATAAAAATGACCAAGTCCAAACCACTGCCTCGTCTTTATACTGTTAATTCTCAAGATATTTACCCCACAGGGACATCGAAGTCATGTTCCTCAGCCACTCTATCTATAGGTAAGAAACAGAGGCTCCTAATTACACTGGCCAACAAATTTTTACAAAAGTCATGCTACTGAAATAAAATTAGTCATTTCCTATCAATTTGTATGTGATCAACACAAATATGACAGTCAAATTCTAATTTTGGCTCTAGTTTTTTGTAATCTGCACTAAATGAATGTTTACATCACAAAATGCATGCCAACAGTAATAGGCCTATGGTTAATACCTGTAAAAAATCAAGTCATAGACTACTTCTTAATTTCTTCACTTGACTCTTGTACAGCTGTTCAGGAGCATCTCTGGGAAGTGTCCAGCAGTAGTCAGCCGGCATTGTAGTGGACCATTTTTCCTGGTATCTTTGCTCCATTGATGTGGTATCTTGATGAAAATATTCACCATGTTCTTCACTAACCATACCACAGTTTTCAGGGGAGAAATCCATATGGGAATGAAGGAAGTGGATCTTTAGAGACATATTGCAGCCAAGTTTCTGATACTGCATCAGCATGTCTTCTGCTAGTTCCTTGTAGTTTTCTGCTCTAAAATTCCCAAGAAAGTTTGTGGACACTAGGTGAAAAGCATTCCATGCTTGTTTCGCATCACCCTGCAGCAAGTTGTTGAACCGGTCATCCTTGAAGAGCTCTTGAATCTGAGGGCCCACAAAAACTCCCTCTTTAATCTTTGCTTCGCTGAGTTGGGGAAATTTTTCATGCAGGCATCAGAAAGCTGGTGAGGTCTGTTCCATGGCTTTTACGAAATTCTTCATCAAACCTAGTTTGATGTGAAGGGGTGGTAGCAGGATTTTGTGAGCCTCGACCAGAGCTGGGTGCTGGATAGTCTTCTCTCCAACTGCTACATTTTGTCTGAGTCCATTCCTTCCCCAAGTAGTGCAATTCACTTGCTCAGCTATCCCACTCACATAAGAAACACATGTATTTTGTATATCCCTGCTGCAGTCCCATTAAAAGGGCAACTAGCTTCAAATCACCACAGACATGGCAGCTGTACTTGTTATACTCAATGGAATGCAGTAGCTGCTTTAAGTTATTGTATGTCTCTTTCATGTGGACAGCATGCGCTGCTGAAATAGATGGAAGACCATTTCCATTGTGCAAAAGCACAGCCTTAACACTCAGTTTCAAAGAGTCTAGAATAGTCTCCATTCTTGTGGGTCATGAGTGATTTCTAAGGCATTCATGAGGCCCTCAATTTCAGAACAGAATACCAGAGCACTTTCCTTTCTGAAGAAAGGCTCCCACTTCTGGTGGTGCTTTTGATAGTAATCGTGACATCTTCTTTAGAAGATTCCATTGTTGGACTCTTGATCCTAGGAATTCTGCCTTGTTCTTGGATAAGTCCAAATCACAAACCAGGCCATTTAGTTCTTCCTGTGTTAGTCTGTGTGGGGTTGATGGATGATGCACCACAGTGAAAATCTGGATCACTGCACATGCTGATGGAACAGGAGAAGAACGGGTCGGCTCACCCTTGTCCTCATCAGATGAATCAAGAAAATATTCTGCTGTAGGCTCTGGAATAGGAAGTGCCTCACCATGTGGAACTGGTCTCAATGAGATGGAATGTTTGGGTAGACTATTCTCAACTTCTTTCACTTTGTTACTCTGCCAGAAAGAGGAGGAACCAAGCAGAAGTAACAGTCCTTTATGTGGTTGCTTGGCTCTCTCCACACCATGGGGACTGCAAATGGCATTGATTGTCTTTTGCCATTTCACCACTGTGAATGTTGTGTTGTCCATGTAGCACAGGATATATGCGGGGCCCAAGGTTTGTCTTGGTCACCAACCTTGCATCCGAAGTAAAGATAATAAGCATTCTTCACTTGAGAAATGATGCTTTTCTTCTGCTTGGCAAATATCACTTCCCCACAAATAGAGCAGAAATTGTCCACACTATAATGCACTTTCGAGGCATTACTGTTCTGTATTGTGCCTAAATGGATAAAATAATCACAGTTCTATGGAACAGTAGCTTCAACTGTCTCGCACAAAGTCTGAAATATTTTCAATGCTCAACCTTTCCAACAGGGCTTTCTATAGTGCACTGTTGACGTCAGCTTACTTCAGCAGCTGCCTGTCAGTAGTATTGTATTGCATCAGAAGATGATGCCATCAACTCTGGATGATGTGTTCATGATGGTATTATACAATGCAATGCAATATTACATCATTCTAGGCTGATATAGGATGTTGTTGCAGTGCTACCGGATAAATTTACATGGTGAAACAAAATGAATTATATGAAATATCTTCAAAATGAGAGCTAATAAAAATTTTTCAGGGTTATATTCATGTTCAGCACACCAAGATACTACAGATTAGGGCCTTTTAAAGTAGTATCTATCTCAATGTTGACCAGTGTTATCAGAAAACAGTCTAAAATGCACATCTTGTTTTCCCTATGTAAGGGGGTTCTTCATTGTGAATTGAATGTCATTTATAAATATTTTTCTTACAAGTATCATTTTATTAATAGGGCAATAACTATTTTTTTCTCAAATACAATGTAGTCAAATGAATTTTAAAAAACCAAAGGCATGAAAATGTGTGAATGTAGTAATCTCATGACTCTTCCTAGATGTCACGCAGCCCTATAATTATATGATTTGTCTTTAATATGTTCCATACTTTTAAATATTTCAAAGCCTATTTCTACCATGTTATTTCTGAAAACAGTATTAAGTAAGTTTTGCTTTGTTAGGAAAAAAACAGAAGAAAAGCTCAAGGCAATTTATTTGGCCAAGGATTAAAATATAAGTAAAGAGGGTGTGGTGACAACATAGAGGAAAAAATACTCTAGTACTTAAGCTTCCTCTCTTAGTATCCTGGCCCCTAGCTCCCTTCACAGTTGCTAATCTCCACAGAGAGAACTTGCCAGACTGGATGAAGTAACATAACTTTTGTTACACACTGTCATCAAGACTTAGAACATTTTACCAGAAGCAATAGCATTCATAATGTATGATACGCCCACTTAAGGATTTATAAGCATCAGGTTAGCGTCTATTGGAAACAAATCTAATATCGCAAGGTCACATTCTCATACAGAGAGAGGAGGCGAAGTCAGTCCCTCAGTGTTACGGGACAATATCTCTGTCTCCATCTTTTCAGTAACCCCAAAAGACATTTACTTTCAGCCCCTGACCTGATGCTGGTTTAATTTTCCTTTTATGGGTAGAACTGATGGGGAGTTTTGTCTAGGGACCTGGATCACAAATTCATTTTACTGCCCATACCAGTCACCTACCTTTAAGGAAGATCACAAATAGTTATTATTATCATTTAAAGAGCAGGAAGCTGAATTCAGAGCAATAAAGTGATATGCTTTAGGTCATAGAGCTGGGCATAGACAACAATCAGAACTCTCTGATGCTAACCCAAATGGCTTTTCCAAACTCCAGACTATTATTTTTATTAAGAAAGTATAACTGCATGAGAATTTCTGAGAATCATGACACTGAAAATGGCCTTTTTGGAAATAAAAGTCTAAAGTTCATAAAAAAATATATTAGAAAATAAACTCTTTGTTGGCAGCCATTTCCATTTACCTAGTATTTTTCTGTAAAGTGAAGAGAAAAGGCAAAGGGAGCAATCTCTTCCTACAGTGGCGCTCAAGAACAGAGTAAGCAAAACTTAGAGTAAGTTAGGCAGCAAGGATTAAGAGCACTGTTTGGAAAAAAAGCAATGTTAATTTTCTATTCTGACAATCTGTTGTTAAATTTTATCTTCTAAATCCCTCAGGGACATTGCTCTATCAATTATCCCTTCCCCTCTAAGGATCTTGAACTTTTTCCTTTCCCTACTGGCTTATTACCTCTTTTACCTCATAATAAATATTTTCAAATGTCCTTTCTATCTTATGTGAGAGAGACAGAGAGACAGAGAGGGCAGAAGGAGGAGGAGGAGGAAAAGGAGAAGGGAGGGGGACATAGGACAGGAAACAAAAGGAGGGAAAAGGAGAATGAACAAAGAAGGAGGAGCAAAAATATTTACTAAATTTTAAGTTCTATTGAACTGTTAAATATATCTGTCTTTCTCATCGGGACAAAGCCTCTTAAAATGATCATTTCTTCTCAGTGAGTCCTCTGTCACATCCGAGTCATTACTGACCTTTGCTATTACCTCTCATCCATCCTCTGAAATTGCTGTGGCCGGCATCACCAGTGGCCTAGGCACTCTATCCAGGGCATACAAACAAATCCTCTAACTCTGATCTCTGAAGTATGTTGACATGCTGCTGGAGAGCTCTAACTTGTAATTTGGATTTATTCTATTCTGTATTACCTCTTGGGTTTTGGGATGTTATTTACAGTCTGCCAGTGAGATGTACTTACATGAATTTAGGAAGCAGAAGATGAGTTTCTGCCTCTGGCATTGGCAGCGGCAGAACCGTGGTTTGTGGCAAGCATGGTATTGGCAGGCGAGGCTTCATGTGATGCTGCCATTCGGCAAATTTAGAAGTGTGCAGCAGCTGTGGCTGCAGGCGATGTTTTCTGTAGCTTTCTAGATTCTGGGTGTGAGCAGCAACTTCCTGGTTTCTTGCATGGAGATGGCAGTGGCATGACCTAAGGACACAGCAGCAGCCCAACCACTTCTGCCCCTCCAGTCCATTCATCAGATAATTCAGCACTTCACTTCCTCGATTAAATTCCTTTCTGATGGAAATACAGAGAGGGACTTATCTAAACCAACTGTAAGGTCTGATTATACAGTATTGTCTTACCAGGAGTGGTTCTAGGAAATGTATCTTTAATTTGGGGAATTAGAAATTAGTTCTTATCTGTTAACTCTATACTTCTGCTATAACAAATTATGAGATGCAAATTGTGACCCTGCATATTATAACATGCATATAGATTATATGCAATTAATAATATAAATTGAATTCTCCTTGGCATGAGATTGCATATATTAAAATTAGGGGAGTGATTGGGAAAGAATCTGACAATGGGAATGTGATCTTTGGTGGATCTGGAAGTAGTAGGAGCTCTCTTCTTCAGTTGAGGAAGTTAGCCCTCCATTGCTTGAAGAACTTTTAATCATCTCGCATTGGTTGTGATCTACTTTGGCCTTAATTGGGTAGACTGTTTACTAAAACTGTAATATATGCGTCTATGCTTTTATTTGAACCTTTAAACAGAGAATTACACTTGCCATCACAGTGAATATCTAAGTCCCTTAATCTGATCTATTGTTCATTCCTAGCAATTCTGAAAGTAGCAATGACCCACCTATCTAAGTAAGGAATTCATAACTACTAAAATATGATATTGTAAGATTCCTTTCCAGCTTAACCCCAAAGATATACCCAAGATATAGCTTCAGGTTTCTGTTGGTGCAATGATATAATTCTGTGTATTTTAATTAATATGTTTTTCCTTTCTCTCTTTTTCTCTTTCTCCTCAGTCACAGCGGGGCAGCTTCAAGATAGTGGCTATTTGAATAAGATTTTCCTGTGTTGTAAGCAAGACATAAAGTCTTATTATATTAAGCCACAGATATCTTAGAATGCTATGATAACACAACACAGCCCATTCTAGCATAGCAAGTACAGAAATTGGTATCTGGGTTATTACTATAACACCAGGAGCAAAAATTCCCCTATTGTCTGTGTTGGCTTAGTCACTGGCAGTGGATAATGAGCAAACTGATGTCTGAAGCTCAAGAGACAGAGATCTGGTGTAACCATAGCAAGACATGAGAAAATACTACCTATAATTAGTTCTAAGAGCAAACTTCTGTTTACTAAATTGTAGCTCCAGTGGAGGAGAAGGTGAAAACATATTCATGGAGGGTAAACATAGAAATACCTGGATCTTCTAGCTCATTACATGGAAGAGTTAATAAGGGAAATTTGGCTGGGTTTCAAGGCAGAAATGAAAGTAACCTTTCAAAGTTCTAAAAAAAAAAAATACTACTGCTAGATTCCAACAGTAAGAAATGGGATAAAAAATATCTTTGATCAATAAAGGCACGGTAAAATCTCTCTCAATGTTAAGATTAAGGGTATAGCTCTACCTCCTATTGTTGCAGATTGTCACAAGGCAGTTGCTTTTAACTTGTGAAAAAGAGATATACTGTTTGTTAAGATATACCTCTGCGAAGTGGAGGCCCCATTTTCTGCACCCCCACTTATATGCAGACACCTTGAATTGCAAGCCCCTTTATGCCATGAACTGGACTTGGTGAGCAGGGGAGCGACTGGATCTAGCTGGGGCAGGGGAGCTGAGTGGCCTGGAGAACCTATTTACTGTGGGAGGTAGGCAGCCCACCTGTCTTGCTTCTGGGGCATGACTTCTACTCTCACTGCTTGAAAGGAGATGTGGAGGAGATATGTGCAAGAGTGACATGTAGAGACACTTGGAAGAGGTGCTGGGAAAGACACACACAGGAAAGACTGATGTGGGAGCCGCTCCTGCTCCTTAACTGTTATCTTCTCGGCTTGTTGAATTATGTGCACATTTTGTATTTTGAGTCTCTCCTGTGTTGCAGCTCTCTAGGACATGACTAACCTTTTCCCTATGGTTCCCTGCCAGAAGTCCCTTAGACTTGTGGCAAGCTGTCAAGTCTACTTGGTCCCACTTTGCACTGAGCTTGTTAGGCTGGGTATGAGTCATTTTTTGTAGTTTTATTAGGAATATATTTACTTCTTTCTCTGTGCCTACTAAATCTATTAAAAATCGCATCATATTAAAGTTTGCTTCCTTTGTGTGTACACAAATCTGAAATGAACAGAATGCACATTAATCAATAGTGAAATGATTGAAGCATAGCCCTTAAATCAGTGAGACTATTAAAATTCTTGCTAACATTATTATTAATTTAGATTTTTTTTAAAAAAATTCTTAACTCTTAAATAATGCAGGACTAGAGATACATACTGAATTTTGTTGTTGTTGGCATTTTATTAATTTTTTTCTGTCCCAATTTAGTAGTAATTTTCTCCATTTTGTTTTTTAATAATTTATTTATATATTTTTTATTTCATTGTTCATTTTTGTACAGTGTTTGCTTTCTTTTCTCAGTTGTAGTCACCATAGAATTCCCGCCACCAGTTCACCCATGCACCATCGCCATAGTCCTCTGTGCTCTTCTGCCCTCCTTTTGATCCTTCATCTTCCCCCTCCACTGCAGAATTGTTTTGTTTTGTTGTGTTTTTTATTGTTCTTTTTTTCCTGATCCCTTATTTGGTAACATTTTAAAAGGACAGGTTTATTGGGAAATGGGAAAAAAAAGAGAAGTATCTGCATAACCAATGGTGGGCATGAGAGATGCTGTTGCTGCTTTGCAAAGGGAAAAGGTTTGTGAAAAGAAATAAATATTGTATGGTCACGTGCGGGTAGGAGAGGTGCCATATTAGAAATTCTAAAAAGACAAAAAATAACACTTTTTACAGCATGTGATTATCTAAAAATAAAAATATACAACATAAAATTACAAAAATGGGAAAAGAAGGAATATGAGAATTATTGAAAAAAATCCACTGAAAGTTTTGTAAATGAAATGCTTTATATACAAAGATTATCCAGGAAAAAAAGTTGAGAAGAGCATCACTGAATGTAGTCGTCAGCAAAAACCTGAAAGTGATGTTAATAAGGCTTATGAAGAGAACTATGAAAAATCTAGTGACAGCTATTTATGCCATATCCCTGCGTAAGGAAACAATATTCTTAAGGAGTTAATCTTTCTGTTCTGTAGATGTTAGTAAATCCCAATTTTAAAAAGTTAAAAGGTTTTCTGAGTACTCTTTAAAAAATGATTCTAATGATAAGCTTTAAAAATAAATGTGTATATATATTTATAATGGAGGAAAACTGATCTGTATGTAAAACAAATACTAAATCTACACTCTTCAAGCAGTAAAATGCTGGACAAAATGTCATTTTATTTGAGTTGAAAAAGTGGGTATTTTTTGACAGTTGTTGAGAAGTGATTAACTTACTATAAAGAAAATCATAAAGTAAAAACTATAAAATCATTAATTTTAGTAAAACTGGGCCTCCCTGGTGGCGCAGTGGTTCAGCGCTGCGCTGTGGAGCTATCAGCAGCACGCAATGCGAGTTCGACGCCCAGCTGGGGAGAATCCCAAATGGCACAGCAGACCTCTCCTGCCTCGCCTGCTGTTCCCCTCAGCAGTGTATTTCTGATCTGCCTGTTCTGCTCCCTACTCTGTCTCTGGTGAACCCTCTCGCCACCCCATGCCTCTAGCCTGTACCCCAGCTTGTATGTATAAATAAATAAATCTTTAAAAAAAAATCATTAATTTTAGTAAAACTATGGGTTGATTTTTATATGCTCTTAGAATAGTAAATGATCTAAGAACACTATCAGCATAAACTAAGAACATGTAAAATTGATGATTTTGACATATTTAATGTGATTGTCATATGTAATACAAGTTGTTAAAAAGCATTTTTTATATCACATACTCAGTGTCAACATTCTTAGTAATTTAAACTTCTTAAAAATCAATAAGAATAAGAAATATCTCAGAGAAAAAATTACAGTAATTTGCGATTACATACATACATTCAAAATGTGAAAATATTAACAAAACAAAATTGGATTTGGTGAGGTAGCTATTATTCAGTAATGCTAAGAGGAGTATTAGTTATAATAAATTTTCTAAGGAGAATTCTGGCAATATTTTATACAACCTAAATGTACAAAAATCCTTTGAACTCAAAGAGCAATTAATTTACTTTTAAAGATCCTCTTTTCTCTTGAAATGGAATAGCAAACTGATTTTGAAACAATTATGTAGAACTGCATAAAAGTACTTTTCACAATATGTTGCTAATTAAAAGTTACATCCTAGTAAACTATAGGAATAGTATAATCCCATTTTGGGGTGGAACAAGTATGCATAAAGAGAAAAATCTACAATAACCTTTGCCAGAAGTCTAAGCTAATATATTAATGGGGATAAAATTATCATTATTTATTTTGCCTTCTTTATATTTATCTGCCTTTTTTAATTTCTTTTGAATAGTAGGTCTACTTTACATGGAATAAAATGAACTAAATTATAGATTAAATATCATTTTTAATTTTATAATATCCTTTCAGTCATTTTTTACATTCTTACATCATACATTCTTATATTTGTTCATTGCATTGTAAGTTCCTTAGTTTAAAATCCTTCATTGTTACAGATTGTGCACATTGAAAATTCTGATAAAAATGATGGTTCCAGTTGAAGAAACACCTCTTTTATATTGTATTTGTTAAAATGACTTATTGCTAACTAAATGTGATAAAATTTCCCTTACCAGAAAAAAGCATAAAAAAGCTAGTTGAGTATTTTTTTGTGGAAACCTTGAGGGGCAGTTTTTGTAAGTAATTCACTGTGTGGCTATCTACAAACCCAATGCCTACCAGGCATTTGATCACATCCTCCGATGCTGTGATAAATTACAGAATGAGAGAACAATCATCACAAGAATTGTGAACTCCATTAAGGCAGAATATATTTTATATATATATATATAGGCAGATCAGAAATACACTGCTGAGGGGAGCAGCGGGCAGGCAGGAGAGGTCTGCCACATCATGTGAGATTCTCCCCGGCTGGGCGTCAAACTCGCATCGCTGTTGCCGACAGCTCCACAGCACAGCACCTAACCGCTGCGCCACCAGGGAGGCCCCAGAATATATTTCTTATGAACCTCTGTATTTCCGTCTAGTATATTGCCTAGCCCATGGTTAATACCTATTGATTAATTAATCATTTTTGAATAAATAAATGACTTTGGGGCTTTGTAAGAACAAAATAGTCATGGTTTATCTGCTATTACTGAAGATCGTGGACTAGTGATTCAGATATCTTTAATGTCTTTTTCAGATTTTATTCCTTCTTTCCATTTTGAACTTTCTGTCTCAAGGACTACAGTACTACATGGTTAAAGAACACTAAAATCTTTTATTTTTAAACAAAGGAATATGTTAAAGTGCTCTACTGATGACTTGCTTTTGTGCAGTGGGTTACAGTATTCAAAACACTCGCTTACAGGCTTTATTTTCTGTAAGTTCCAGTAGAGCCTTCTGAATAACAGGCAGACTCCAGGGGGACGGCTGCTTCCTGGCCTGTTTCCCAATGCTTAATCTCCACAACCTCCCTGTCTCAGTCCATCACCGTGGGTATGTGAATAACAAAGTTCTTCACAAATTTATACTGAATTATCAAACTTGAGAGATTGAAGGAGACTTAGAAGGTATCGTGTTCAATTATCTCAATTACCAGTGATAAAAATTTGACCTGCTGAGGTAACCAGTAATTCAGATTCATAAACTAAGCTGAAATTCTCAAATTTCTCTTTTATAGCATGCTCACCCTTTTATTAATTCTAGAGTCTTCCTCCTGTTGAAGATTTGCCTCTTTTAAGGAGAACTCTTACTAAAATAAATCATGTGCTCCTATTGAGAACAAAATTATTTACTAAAAGCACAGCATTATTGCTCTATCTGATTAAAAAAATAGTATTTCTACAAAGTAATCTGCTAGAGGAACTGAAATAAGTACTAATTAATAAGTGACTCTCATCCATGCCCAAGAAAATATTGATTAGTCTGTATGCCCTCCTTGGTTGCTGGATAATTGTGTTTATTTTGATCTTTCCTTGCTTTCTCATTTGTTTTAGCTTTTTGAATTTAGAGCAGTTTAAATTTATTGTTTGAGGTGGTTTTCACTCATGTGTTAACTGAATTATAACTTCAGAGTATCCTCATTCTAAACCACACATATTATTAACAACATAGGTAAACTAACAAGAATCAACATAGATAGCATCTAAATAGCTACTTCTTTTTCCCTGAACAAATTTTATTAGGGAATTTATATGTCTAAACTGATTATTTATTTAAATTATGAGTTTTGATTTTCAGTTTTACTTACATTGAAAGTAAAGTAACTTCCTAGGTTGTAGTTTTGATAGACATGGTTCCTTTTGCAATTAGATATGAATAAAGTTTGCATTTGGTTTTGTTCAACACTGTTGTTATCTTCAAGGAAATATCATGTACTTCTGATTTCAGTGAATTATAGAAAACAAATTATTTTAAGAGCGACCCTTTGTTCACCCGCTCCTTATTCAGCCACAGTCTCATTAAAGCAGTGCAACTGGTTGATGAGAGAACACCAGTGTCATCACGCTAATAAGGAGCTAAAATATTAATTTGAATTTGGAAAAAAGAAGTCATTTCCTTGATGAACTACCACAGTGAATTGACTCATTATAGACTAGGTGCTTTTAGGCAGGGATCAAAGTGGCCATAACCACCAGCTAGGAGAGCAGGGAAGTAGATTCAGCAAAGGCACAACAGTAATGATGTGGAAAACCGAAGGGCAAGAGAGTGACAAGGTCTAAAGCAGCTCATGAAGGTTTGTTTTCAATCTCATTTTAGATTTCCCCAGGCTCAGTGTGTGTATAAATTTCCTTCACAAATAGCCTCTTTTGAGTGAAACTGATTTTTTTGAGTAGTCGTCAGATGTGACATTTTCCTACATTCTGCAAAAAGTAGAAATTGCTCAGTGGGGATAGATGAGTCTTTGGTAAGATTAGCTCAGAAATTGATGTGTTGAGGATTAGGTTTTCGATGCATGTTTAGTGAGAGCAAGTTTAAGGATGTCTGAGAACTTTACTTCTCAAGAAATAGGAAATTAATAAAAAAGTTTTAAACATCATTTTCCCTATCTTAGGTGACACATATATTTAAGAAGCTTTCTCATTTATTTCTAGGAAGTAGGTCATCTAAATTATACAGATACTCTGTCTTCCCACAGCAGTAAACAGGGTATTCTAATCATTTTTGATTGTGTAAGTGCTGAAAAGAGATTATTTATTTTCATTTATAACACACCATTTCTGGTTTATGTGCTTTTATTACTTCACACAAAATATTGATCTTTATGAATCAACATTTCAGATTATCAATAAAACATGCTATTTAACACCAGTGTAAATTACTGAGTAGGAAAAATTGTGACTAAATATCTATCAAAATGTCATCATAATAATATATAAATGTGATTATAATTTAATACTTAAGAATAATCATTTTTTAATACTCATATCATAAAGTGAAGAAAAATATAAATGAAAAACAGTAGATAAAGAGTTAAGTATTATATACAATAAAATATTATGCCATCTTAAAGACACTATATGCAATTTGAAGCAAAATATAAAACAGATGCAGTCTGTGATTTTAAAGATTTATTTGTTTAGCGTACAAGATCTGGGATGCAGGCCAGAGGTGTTGGGGGTGAGAGGACTCACCAAAGACAGAGTGGGGAGCAGCCAAGGCAGATCTACTGAAGTACACGGCTGAGGGGAGCAGCAGGCGAGACAGGAGAGGTCTGCTGTGCCGTATGTGGGTCAGCTCCCTGGCTGGGGATTGAACTCAGGCCATGGTGGTAATGGCGCTGAGACTTAACCCCCAGGCCACCAGGGATGCCCCAGTATGTGATTTTAAAAAATTAATGCAACAAAATGTTTATGAAAATTTTGGAAGAAATGCAGGCCAAAATTTATTATCACAAACCCCTTAGGGATGAGATAATGAGTATTTCTTATGTCTCTTTAAAATATGATGGGACATTTAAAATTATTGTGATAGTGTAATTCCTTAAAAATCGATTAGAAGTCTAAAGAAGTTTAAAGATAATGAAAAATAACAATTAAAATATAAAGCAAAATCAATGCTTAAGGCTTTTTATTGTTTTCTGATTCAGACTCACAGCTTTAAACACCATCAATAGACTGATAAATTTCAACTTTCTCGATTCAACAAGTGGAAAACCTTAAATAGCAGAACTGAGACAACCAACAGGAAGAAATTCTGCCTGTAGAAAGCAACTTCAACTTCACATATGTTCCAGGCTGCCTTTCTTGATGGCCTGTTCTATTGATTTCAGGTTTTCTGAGCCAGACCTCACAATCAAGTAAATCAAACCCTAGCAAAAAAGGTCTTAATAAGCATATTTTCCTCTTGTTGAACACTGACTGATTTAATAGGTACTGACACCATATGGGTGTCAGTCCCTTCAATGTTTTTACTCAAAACACATCTTTTTTCAAGGGACTTGCTACTGCTCATTATAGTTAAGCTTCCTCTTCCCTGCTTTATTATTATTAATGCTCACCTCTTACCACTATCCACCCTATTAGATGTTTGACTTATTTTTCTTGTATCTGATTCTCCAACTAGACTGTACAATATATGAAACAGATTGGTGTATCTGATTTGTTTTCATAACATTATCTAACACAATACTTGCTTACTATTTTGTGAATGACTAGATCATGACAATGAATTTATACCTGAATGTCTTCATGTTTTCCCATATAGACATAATTGGATTTTCTTTTAGTCAGCAAACAGGGTCATGTTTTTTACGCATTGTATGTTAGTGATGTTGTCACTAAGTGTCTCTGCCGAGTCACCCTCCCTGCAGTGGTTTGAAGGGCCAACCAAGCAGGTGACAGGGCAGAATTAATGGTCCAGTTTTCGTGGATATGTGAGACTGGGCAACTCAGTGAGCTGACTAATAGCTGCCCTTCCATTGTGAGCAGATAAGAGACGTGCTATGATGGGGGCATAACAACATATGGGCATTGTATGTGATGTAAAAGTTATTTAAAAGTATTCATAATTTGGAAATATTTTTCTAAATTTATTTATTTATGCATTCAAGAGCTGGGGTGTAAGCCAGCGGTGTAGGGGGTGAGAAGATTCACCATTGTCAGAGGGGTAGCAGAACAGGCAGATCTATTTTAATACACTGCTGAGGGAAGCAGCAGGCGAGACAGGAGAGGTCTGCTGCACCATGTGGGTTAGCTCCCTGGCCAGGGAGGTTGCCAGTAGGTTCATAGTGCTGAGACCTAACCCTTTGCACCACCAAGGAAGCCAATTTGGGAATTTATAATTATCTGGCATAGATTTCACAGTACATATCAGAGCATATTGGTCTGCAATTTAATAAATATACACTCTTTAAAAGTGACAATAATAAAAAAAAGTGACAATAATATATCTGCTGTGGATAAATAACATTAAGTTAAATAATCAAGCTTCATATTGAAAACGGTTATAACACAATCTTTAAGGTAACTTTTAGGATGTTTTCTATTAGACAAATCAAAAAACAAACATATACAAATAAAATAAAACTAATCATTTAGACTCAAAGACCATATTAGAGGTTACCAGAAGGGAAGGGGGGAAGGATATAAGAAAGTAAGTTAAAAGGACAGAATTAGATTTTTAGTGGTAAACTGAATTTAAAATGTAGTTTTGTACATTTGTAATGTTAGCTTATAATGATGCACACCTGAAACTTACATGTTATTGTTCAATGTTACGTTTATCAAAAAAGTTAAATAACATATTAAATATAGTTTGGATTTTGACAAGAATGTTATTTTATGAATCATAGTTGCTGTACCAAAATAATGGAGGTGGTGGTAAGTCATACCATCTTCCTCTGCTATGAATGGTCCCATTTTTTTTTACAGTTATCTGATGAGGTTTCTCAAACCATTATCACATCAAGTTGGCCCATCGTTTTATATTAATTCACACATAAACACATATAATCAAGGGTCACAATTTTGTGCATATGATAATATTACTCACTCTGGGTCAGAAAATATCTGAGCTTAGATCACCTTACTGGCAAAACTTATAAATACATTTCATATCTCAATAATGGCTAAGTGTTATTTTGTGGCCCAAGTAGTTCTGGAATTTCTGTAACTCTAGCCGGGAAACATAAAAGTCAGAAGTGTTTCAGATTTTCTATTTACAGACAATAATATTGAAAATATGTTTATAAAATTATATATTCTAAATTAGATAGAAACATCCATTTCTATCTTAAACTCAGATGGAATTTAAATTAAATGTAAAATTACATTTCCAAGTAGACATAGAAAACAATGTGGAATTATTTAAAGTAAATTCTAATTCAAAACCCTTCCTAAATTTATTGTCAATAAATTCAACACAAATAGCAACAAGAATTGTACAATGGCAAAAATATGTACTTCTTGGTCGAGCTGTAATTTGATGGGACTATTTTTAAGTAGAGAAATGCTTACTGGGACCTTTTTGTTGAAATTCTATAAAGCCACCCAAATTTTGTTGTGTACCATTAAGTTTATTATGCTTTGGATTACTTTAAATAAATTATTAAAAGAACTTTTTATCCCTCTTTTAAAGCTGGGAACATCTTATTAGCACATGCCCTCTGCTCTCCAATAGACTACACACAAAAGGGAGAGTTTAGAATCTGAATGCTTGGAGCTTAGGCCATCAATCACATTGCATTTACACCTGAAGGACTTTATTGGCTTTAAAAGGAAAATAAAATGATAGTGGTATTTGAAGGCACCCTCAAGGCCCTGCCATCCCTCCTTCGTGGGCATCCCACACAACACAGGCCAACAGATAGATTAACTGGGACGGCACTTAGGATAGAGTAAAAAAGGCCATTCTTAATCTTGAAATATAATCCAGCAAGAATATTTGAGCAGACATTAAATTTGCAACTTATCTCCAGTTTTAGTTATCTCATGTTTTCTGTACCAATAGTAGGTACGATGATTAAAACATGATCCAAGTATTCCTAGTCTCATGGAAATAATGCTATTTAATTCCATCCACATTTCAAACATACCCATTTACAATAGTTTCAAATAATAAGTATGTATTTTTAATATTTCTATTTGGGTTGGCTAATTTGCCAATTTTAAAAACAACTTTTTTAATATATATATGCAACTACACTTGTATATATTTAAGCATATATTATATATAGCTGTTACATGTGTATATATTGATATTTTGATATTTTATATTTTTAATATTTAAATTGTTGAAATTATTTTACAGGTACCTTTTACTACAGTGTGTAAGCTATATATATATATATGTGTATATATATATATATATATATATATATAATTTTTAAAAACAATTTATCTCTTTAAACATCTGTTCTGGCAAAAAAGGATGAAGACCCTTAGAGTTATCAGTCCCTTCAAATGCAAAGCTATAAAGATAATAGTGACATAAAAATCAGAGGTGTCATAGAAAGTTTAGTGTTCTCAAATTTACTACTGGGGATTCTAAAGTAGAACTTTAACTCCTCTTTCTGGGTTATGATCAGAGTGCTGAAAATATACCTGTTAGATAAAGAACAAATGCTGTTTAAAGCTGACTATAGAGGTCTGTCATGCTACTGTACCCTACTGGTTTAAACCTCTGAGCAGCTGCTTCTGGGAAGTAGGAAGTGGTGTTACCCAATATATAATAGGACGTCCATTCTTATATCCAAGAAAGAAATTTATTCTAATATTTAAGGGAATTTTAAAATGTTAGTCTGGTCAGCAGAATGAGCTGCCTCTGCTGAAACATTGGGTCCGGAGTTCTCGGTGAAATCAGAGAACCCCGACTTTGAATGTACTTATGCATTAAAATATAGCAAGCAGAAAGGACTCTCTGAGAAATCAAGTTTTGAAACCGGAGACCCCCTCCTTGGGGCTCCGGCGCTCGGCCCCACAGCTCTGCTTGCAGGCAGTGCAAGCAGCAGTAGGTGGTGGGTGCGCATTTTACCACCCGCCACAAGCGGCCCCCCTGGGGCTCAGGCTTCAGGCAGAGGCCCTCAGTGATGGTGGACAGTAGCGCCCCCTTACCGCACCACCCCGGGTCATGCAGCAACTCGGGCGCGCCGGCCGCTCAGTGCTGTGGCTTCTCCAGCTACAGGCAGTGGAGAGGCCCGTGGACATGGTTACTGGATCCTGGAGTGGACGGGTCCGGTGTGAGCTATGAGCTTTTTGGTAAATGGTCCAGGCGGCCATAGGATTGAAAATGAACCAGTCACTCTGGGGGGGGGGGGTTGGGGTGGACCCTGAGAAAGGATATAAGGCAGTCAGGGCAGGAGCCAGCTTTTAGAGACACGCTGTCACTGTCTCACTCTGTGTGTCACTGTCTCACTCTGTGCTTGAGAAGGACTCTCTTGGTTCCTGGCCTCAGAAGGGACTGACTCTCTCAGACGCTGGAGACTCATGCGTTCCTGACCTCCGATGGACAAGAAGCATCCAGCAGCTGACCTCTGAAGAAAGAAGAGAAGCCAAAAAGCTTCATAGAAGCCCCCTGGCTTCTCACCTGCCACACCTGCCTCCAGCCTGCCTCTAACAATGCCTGAAAAGACCCCTAAAGGCCCTGGGCCTGGTGTCTCAAAGAACCATTTGCTGTTGGTGTCAGCTAACAACTCACAGCACTGCTGCACCGGTGTATCTTATCCCCTGGTCAGTGCTGCTTGAGAACAAGCTCTGCAGCCACCAGCTCAGGCTCAGATTCGGTCTCTGGCATTGGATGACTGTGTCAGCCCAGTTCTCAGCAGGAATCAGAAAGCAAGTTCAAAGGGCTTTTACTGAAAGGAATTTAAAGAAAGGATTATTTTCAGAAGTGTAGACAAGGTTAACCAACAAAAATGGCAAGGCACCCCAGGGCAAATAACACTGGAAAGCATTCATCTACCTTTCTGTAGGAAAAAGTGGGCGATCCAGTGTTAGACAAAGCCAGAGTCAGTGGAGGAAGCTGCCAGGAGGAGCAGTGGCTGTGGAAAAGCACGTCGACTGCCAGACTGATTATAAAGCAGGAAAGACAGGAGGAAGAGGCGGCTGTGCCAGCAGCTCTCTGTACCTCCTCGTCTCCCACCAGTAACTTCTGCCAGTCACATTGTGAGTGATAAAGGACACAGAGTCTCCCCTCCTGGGCAGAGAGCACAGTCATGGATTTGGAGAATGATTGCTTGCTGCATGGTGGAATGGAGCAAGTCATTGTTTCTCTCCATTTTAAAGGACATATTGTAGGGCCTGTGGGGGCGGGGGGGGAAAGTTTTCTCAGACTATTTTTCTCTGTGACCTTCCAGCACAGGTGGGCTAGGAGATAACATGTAGCCTTGAGATGTAGTCCACAAGTGTGGGAAACAGTCTGGAATCTTGATGTATAGTTTGTGTGCATGAAACATACTTGTGTAAATCAGGCCTAAACTTGGCCCTGTGCCGGCTTAGTCTATAAATCATATAAAAGCTAATAGGGCTCCTGGGGTGTGGGGGCCCACCGATGGGCTGGGGGACACTGCAATGTTGCCATTGCTGCTGCTGTCTTTGCTGCTGCTGCCAGGGACAGGGGAGCCCAGGGGGAGAGGGAGGCCAGGAGCGCCTGTGGGGGCCTTAGGGGGCCTACTACCACAGGATCAGACGGAGCTGCTGCCTCCCAAGCTGCTGGCTGAGTCACCTTCTGCCAGGCCAGCGACAGGTAATGCTTTTGCTCCCTGTGTGTCTCCTATTGTAGTGTTAACAACTTGTCCTGGCCCTACATATGGGCTTTGTGACCTGCTTTCTTGTCTGCCTCCATCAAGGCCCAGAGAAACTTTTAGCTGAGGCCCTATACAAATGTATTTCCTTCAGATGGAACATGAACTTAAACCTTTTGACTTCAAACTAAAGTTAATCCAACAACCAAATGAGTTCTCAGAAACAAAGAACAGAAGAGGGGGAACATTGGAGAATGTGTTTTTAGACAGATCCATGTACACTTCCTCAAATTCAATGCTGAAAAATCCTAATTTAACCCCCGGGAAGCCCCCACCTCCTCCAGAGGTGGAAACAGAATCCCCTCCCATAGGAGATACAAGGCTCTTGGGGTCCTGTAGTCTGCTGATTTGCATACGCCTGGCCACTCACTCTCCAGTCTTCAAACCCCATTGAAATAGGGTTTCTGCACATTAACTTTTGCAAGCGTCACTAAGATGTCAATTATTTTCCTTGTTTTCATGTCATCTTCTTTAGTACAAGGCAGTTACAGATTTTTGTTACATAAATTCATCAGGTCTGTGCTGCTTCCCTCAGGATTTTCTTATAATTTTATCAGTTAAACCCTTGTGAAATGGCTTTCACTTAGCTAGTTTTTCAGCCTGATTGAATTTAATTTAAATTTACAAAACCTGATTTTCCTTAACAGCCTGTTATTTCTAAAACTTACCTCATAAGCAGCCAGTTTTCAGAAACTATTTGCACATTGTTTGAGATAAACTTCATATTATCTGTCTGGAAATACAAAATAGAACACTAATTCTTAAAACATCAAACTGAGTCTAGAATATGAAGTCAGGATAGACAGACATAGATGGCCAGTGAAATTGAAACTAATCTGAAACCTTGTCCCACCCACCCCCAATAATATACAGCTGCCTCAGGTTAGAAGTCCCAGTATACCGTGAATGGATTGCATCTAGCAACAGAACATCAAATTATATGGATCTGAGAAGAGAAATAAACATATCCATTATAATGGAGACTCCGATACTTCTCTCAGTACAAGTAACAGAAAAACAGCAAGGACAAATAGGACCTAAAACACAGTATTAGTCAATTAGAATGAGTTGACATTTATAAAATGTTCCACCCAACAACAGAATAATACAATTTATTTTCAAATGCACAAAAACATTTCACCAAGAGAGATCATATTCTGGGTCATTAAAAAAATACTCAATTATTTTAGTAGTAAAAAATTCATGCTATTCTTCATTACTACTGTAAATATTATATCCTATGTATTATGTTCCTTATACTACAATGGAAATAAACAAAGGCTATGAAATCAATAATAATGATAACTCAGAAATCCCCACAATTTGGATATTAAGCAAAGCATTTCTAAATAAACCATGGGGGAAAAAGTAAGCTAGAGTTTAATTAATATTTTAACTAAAAAAAAATGAAAATAGAGCATATAAAAATTTTTTGTGATAGGTAAATCAGTATTTAGAGGAAAATTTATATTTAAATGAAAGGAAAGGTATCAGATTAATAATCTATAGGTGTACCTTAAGAAACTTCAAAAATAAGCTCAAACTAGAAGCAAGCAATTGGGAGTGGTAAAGATTAGAGAAAAATAAAATTGAAAGAAGAAAACAATAAAATTATTGATAGAAGCAAAAACAATGTTTATCTGAAAAGATTTGTAAAACTGATAAGCCTTTAGCAAGTCTAAAAAAAATAATTACCAATGTCAGAAATGAATGGAGAGAGAACACTACAGACCCACAGGTATTATAACAAGTGATCACTAAATCAAAGCTATGCCGATACAATTGACAAATTTGATGAAATAAACCAATTTCTGGAAGCCCACAACTACCAAATTGACTGATGAAGAAAAAGTATGAATGTTTCTACATCTATAATAAAAATGAATTCTTTGTTAAAATCGTCTTTAAAAGAAATTCCAATTCCAGATGGTTTCATTTAAGAGTCTATCAAACACTGAAAGTTGCGATACCAATTATATACTATCTTTTCCCCAAAATAGATGAGGAGGAACTGCACTCCAATTCTATTGACAAAGTTCACATTATATGAATACCAGAACCAGATAAATACATTAGTAGAAAATAAAACTACTGAACACTATCCCTGGTAAATAAGGATGCAAAAATTCTTAACTAAGTATCACTGTTTTAATCATGTCCTGTAAGGTTCATCCTCAAGACACAAGGCCAGAACTAAGGCTAATTTAACATTTGAAAAACCATTGCTATATTTCACCAAATTTTCAAATTAAATAAGTAAAGCAATATAACAATCTCAATAGCTGTGAATAGTTATTTGACAAAATTCAATAGCCATTCGTGATAAACTCTCAGGAAACTAAATGCAAAAGTGAACCTTCTTAACCTAATAAACAGCCCCTAGAAAACTACAACTAACATATGTGAAAAACTGAATGCTTTCCTCGTAAGATTGAGAACAAAGCAAACATGTCCAATCACATTAATCTTAATCAACATAGTACTTGAAAATATTAGTGCAACAAGGCAAAAAAGAAAGAGACAAATATATTAGAATAGAAGGAATGAAGGAATTAAATTTCTCATAGATAGATGACATCATTGTTTATGTAAGAAATTTGAAAGAATACACAAAACATTTCCTAGCAGTAGCAAATGACTTTAGCAAGATTGCAGGATAAAGTCAACATGCAAAATCAATTGTATTTCAATTCACTGTAAATGAGTAATTGGCATTCAATTTTTTTTTTCTGTACCTTTTATTTTATTGCGGTAATCCTGTTTTTCAGTACTGTTTATGATTTAGGGGAATAGGCTCATACCTCTTCAGATACATGTTACAACACCCACACCTACTACAAAAGCCCCCATAATGCTCTACCATAGACCATTGAGTCCCCCCTTCTTACCCTCCGCTTCCCACTCTCCTCCTCTAATAGCCTTAACTCTTCAGTTATATTTCAAAGGTTTTGGTTTAGTTTTTTCTGTTCCTTTATTTTGTTTCTTTAAATGCTACATATGAATGACATCGTCTGGTATTTGTCTTTCTCCTTCTGACTTATTTCACTTGGCAAGGTATATGTACACAATGGAAAAACACTCAGCTATAAAAGGAGATGAAATATTGACATTTGTGACTACATGGGTGGAATTGAATGGCAATCAAAATTTAAAAATCAATATCATTTACAATAACACCAAAAATATTTAACAATAAATGTGAGTTTATTTTCTCTACCCCTCCTTCCTTTCTCTATAGGAACATAACGTCTGAAATCTGATTAGTTATATTTCTGTCATTTGCTTGGTGTAGTGTTTTGTTTAGTATTATTTAAAAATAGTTTTAAAATATGCTTAGATTTTAGTGTCAGGATGTGCCAAAGTGGCATATGGGTTGTTTTTAATTATGCGATATGAATGACTGATACCCTAAAATGATACCCTGTTTCTTCTAGAAACAGAAATTTTCTCTGACCCTTATCCTCTCTGTTCCCCCTGGAAACAGGACATAAATAATAAATATCTACGTAAAAAGAATCTCTATAGACAGAGATAGAGAAGTACACTTATAGTCAGATACAGAGACGAGAAGCTGTTTAAACAATCTTTGCTTAGCTCGCTTAATTAGTTGTCTAAACCAAACGTTCAAGAATGTCTTTGTATTATCTGTTCTTCACAGACTTATTATTTCTTTGTCTAAACACTATCTAAACTGTCTGTTTGGGTCATTCACTGGGACTCATTCTTTTTTTTTTTTTAATATATATTTTTATTGTTATTTATGTCTTTTACATTTTGTATTCCCCTTGGGTAGCCCACCACCAATTCACCCATGATCCATCTCCATGGTCCTTTGTGTTCTTTTCTATTCCATTTTGTGCCCCCCCGCCCCCCCGCTGACTGTCTCTCTCCAATTTGGTTTCCTTATAGTCCTGTTATAAGTGAAACCATTCGATATTTTTCTCTTTCTTTCTGGCTTATTTCACTGAGTATGATCTCCTCTAATTCCATCCATGTTGCTGCAAATTGCATGTGTTTATCTTCTTTGAATGCTGACTAGTATTCCATTGCCTATATGTACCACATCTTCTTGATCCAATCATCTATTTTTGGACATCTGGGTTGCCTCCATACCTTTGCTATTGTGAACAGTGCCGCAATGAACATACGGGTGCATGTATCCTTTCGGATTAGTGTTTTTGTGTCCTTTGGGTAAATTCCCAAAAGTGGGATTGCTGGGTCGTATGGAAGCTCCATATTTAGCAGTTTGAGGAATCACCATACAGCTTTCCATAGTGGTTGGACCAGTTCACATTCCCACCAGCAGTGTAGAAGAGTTCCTTTTTGTCCACATCCTTTCCAGCATTTGTTGATGTGTGCCATCCTCACAGGTGTGAGGTGGTATCTCATAGTGGTTTTGATTTGCATTTCCTTGATTATAAGTGATGGTGAGCATTTTTTCATGTATCTGTTGGCCATTTGCTTTTCTTCTTTGGAGAAGTGCCTTTTGAGCTCTTCTGCCCATTTTTTGACTGGGTTGTTGGCTTTGTTTTTGTTGAGTTGTGTGAGTTCCTTGTAAATTTTTGT
>PVIJ01019445.1:0-14948 GCA_004024925.1 Scalopus aquaticus
AACTAGTAAAAAATAAAAAATAATAATAAAGAAAATAATGTATTGGGGAGATGTGAATTTGGAGTTCTGTAGTCCTTTTGCTCCCAGGTTCTGGGGTTTCTGGTTGGGTCCCCTGCTGGGGTTCAGCCCCTCCTTTCCAGCGACATATGTTGTTGTCTTGTTGTTGCTGCTGTCATTAGTCCTTGCTTGGAGTCTTTCTGTTCTTTTTCCCCTCTCCCCCCCTTTCCTCCGATGTTTGCCTGGGGCTATTCCTGCTCCTGGGGTTATGTCTGGTGAGGGGGCGTTGGGAGCTCCTGGTCTTAGTTTGTTTTCTGCTGCTTGGGTCCTGCAACTTCTCAAAGGGTAGCAGGGGTGGAGGTTGTGGGTGGCTGTTGATCAGCATTTCACCTCACCTAGTTTCTAGGGTGCCAGTGTGCAGCCGCCTAGAAGTTGGAGGGGGTGGCGAGTGCTGGGCTGTGTTCACCACCTGTTGTGTTCTTTTTTTGTTTGTTTGTTTATTTGTTTTTTGCTGCCCTCCGTGTGCCAAGATGCTGACACTTTGCAGGGGATGGTGTGGCCAGAGAGTTTATCAACAGGAGATTTTTTTTTTTTCCAGCAACAGGTATGGGAGGGGTTTTGGGGATTGTCAGTCAATAGTCTTTAAATTCCATCCTGGAGATTTTTTTTTTTGCAACAGGTATGGGAGGGGTTTTGGGGATTGTGAGTCAATAGTCCTTAAATTCTATCCTTCCCCTCCTATTCATTTGCATTCTAAAGCCCAGAAAGAGGTTGTCCCGCATGAGGTTTTCCAGCCCAACCGTTTTTTCTGGCTAATCTATCAACTAGCAGACAATGGGGGAGGTTTCTTGCTTGGACTTTCTCCCCTTTGAGATGTTACCTAGCCCCAGGTGGGGGATGGGACACAGTGACCCTCCCGCTTTCGTGCTCCTCAGGGCTGCCAAGCAGGGAAGAGAGGGGGGTCGTGGGGTGGGGGAGTGGGGGTCGCGCTCCCAGTCGGCTGGCCCGAGCCCTCCGACCTCACCACAGTTTCTAACCTTGTATTCAGTGGCTCTCAGGGGAAGCTGGTCCGCCCATCTCTCCTCTCTGCTCCTCCTTTGTGTGGGATTAGATATCCCCTCTCTTCTCTTTACTGCGACTCTTCAGTTTATTTTTAAGTCCAAAGCACCCCCAGGGTCGATTGTATTGCATAGAGTATCCAGTTCTCTTCGAGACAGCTCTCAAAGTTAGGGATATTTTTCTCCATGAATCGATTTTTTGTAGGAGAGCCTGATCCTAGCGTCTGTTTGCCGCCATGTTTTGGGGGCGTGTCCTTGTTATAGAAATTTCTTCACACACACACACACACACACACACACACTTAACTGAGGAGTAACCTCAAAGAGTGTATCTATGCTAAGAGAGTCATAGGAACAAATATTAGCATGACGAGGCTATTATGTTGCCTGGTAAGTAGATATAGAATATTCTTACTTTCTTTAAGTAAAGAAGGGGATTATTGTCACAAATAATTTTTAAGAACTGGATTTCACTAATTCTGTAGCTCTATAATACATTTACAGCCTGGTTTTGGGTGGCAAGGAATCTTACTGAATAAAGAATGATTATTTTTGTTGGAAACACAGTCTATCGTCAAGGTAATTAGTACACAAATGATATCCTTCTTTGTAAGATAATTAAAATCAATGTATATGTTTATTGGAAAGCCTTTCTATATTGACATTGTGCAAGGTTAGTGAGTGTCTGGATATGGTTTATTTAATACAACAATATGGTTTATTTAATACAACACAGCAATGGATGCGTCTGGAAGAAGTCTCTGTGCTGTACAATATTCTGCACGCTGTTCTGACCACAGAGAAGTTTTCTTATCATGAGCTTGTGCTGGACAAACTTTGAACCTTTTGTATTATGTATCTTACATCCAGGGCTCTTCTCTCTGATGACATGTTTCATAACTGATCAATAGAAATAGGGCTCTAGACTTTGTACCTTTTGTTTTCTTCTGTGGGAAAACATCCTCTGAAAGAGTTATTTTTCTCTCATTATGGAAAAATCATGTGTGTAAGAGAAGAGGAAATATTATTTCAAATTGAAATTTACTACTTGTTGGGAAATTTATCTCCCAACAAGAACTAATGTGTTGTAAACCTTTCCAGCTTAAAATTTTCTAATTTTTTTCAGGGTTCTATCAAAATCCTCAGGGATGATTCTAATTGGAATACAGTTGATGATAACCAATACCAAAGTTTTCTGATGTGCTTCTGTAATCTGGGAACACAGATTTTTGGTATACGACAGTTTCTTTATTTTGAAATGTCTGGAGCTGTAGTGTCAAAGGCACTAGAACATTAGGATTAGAATGGAACTTTAGAATGGAATCTGACCACTTAGAAAATGGCGATCCTAAGATCCGACTCTTGACATTGCATCTACCAACAGTTTTGGGAGATGAACTTTGAATAACAAAGATGCTCAGTTTTTTTTTTTATTTTTTATTTATACATACAAGCTGGGGTACAGGCCAGAGGCGTGGAGTGGCGAGAGGGTTCACCAGAGACAGAGCGGGTAGCAGAACAGGCAGATCAGAAATACACTGCTGAGGGGAGCAGCGGGCGAGGCAGGAGAGGTCTGCCGCGCCATGTGGGATTCTCCCTGGCCGGGTGTCGAACTCGCGTCGCCGCTGCCGACAGCTCCACAGCGCAGCGCTTAACCGCTGCACCACCAGGGAGGCCCCAAAGATGCTCAGTTTTGAAGATTCTCTACAAGTTTCTAAAATTCAGTATTTTTACTCCCAAAATATTTGTCACCATATATTTCTTGACAAATTTAACCTTTCTTGAAGTATTAGGGTTGTTCAGTTATAGGCTGTGTCTCCCAAGTCAAGGTGCAATCTGAGTCACATCTATGCTCAGTTTCTCTCATAGTCTGTGCTTAATTAAACAAGGATTGGGCTTCTGTTATATTTTAGCTGTTCATATTGATATCTGTTGGTAACCACTCAATTCAAACCCTACAAGTGCTGTCCAGATTGGCAAGATGAAGTTACTTGGAATAAAGAAGGAGATGTAAAGATGGATAAATTAATATAGCAATGATAAAATACTCACTTGGCCCACCATGAGAAACAATACTGAAATAATTGGACCTTTTTTTTTTTAAGTTCTGGAAGTTATTCTTGAAGCCCAGATCTCATATACCATGAGTATTTGTTTGGTTGATGATAACATTGGGGGTGCTGGGAGTGAAGGAGTAAAGTTAACTCTTTCATCTTTGCTTTTTCTCATTACCACACTACTTACAAAAAAAAAATAAATCTTAGTAGCCTCCATAATTTTTACCATGTGTACATTAAATTAGAAATGGCTTTGTCAACTGTAACTGTATAGCCGTTATTTGATTATCATTATCCATTAAAATATCACTATTCTCAAGAACATGTAAAAGTTCCCATTTTCTTTCTTTCTATAGAACTAATATGCCAAGCTATGGTTGTGTCTAAAGCCCTCCCAACTAGGAACACCTGGAATAGGAAAGCTGGCCTGAACAGAGAGGACAGTGATATTGAACTCTGAGGACCGTAGGCGAGTCTGGTGTGGTGGAAAGAACATTAGTCTTGTGGTCATACAGATGTGGGTAAGTTATTTCGCCCTTTGAGCCTTATTTCCTTGCCTGTAGAATGATGATGATAAAATCTCTTTCATGTGCGAGGTCACGCTTGTTAAGTTCTTGGCTTGGTTACACAGTGTGCAAATCACGAGTGTTCCCCTCCTCCTTCCTTTTATGCTCCTAGTCTTTGGGCTTCTCCGATAGCATTTCACACAGCATATTATAATTCCCCCAAGACTCACTAGGACTCCTGGAACTCCCTTCAAGGGCAAGGATAGTTTCTTATTCATTTTTCATCTCCAGCGGATCAGTTTAATTTCTGGCAGAGACTAGAGGCTTCGTGAGTAGCCATTAGATTGGGCTGCATTCATTGTGCAAAAGGAATCCATAGCAATATCAGGAATTTGGAGAAGAATTTAGAAACTCAGAAGGAAGTAGAATGGAACAATGAAAGCCAGCTCCTCTGCCGCATATCCAAATTTATCTTTCAGTAGCTTGAGGCTCAGAGGATACCAACTAAATGAATGATACTAATAAGAGCATTTTTAAAGCAGCCTCAGAGGAATGGCATGGAGTTGGGAATAGGTGCCCTAGCTGAGACCTTGCCATTTACTGTCACTTAATAAATACTCATGGAATTAATGAAAAAGTGATTCAATATAGAAGGCACAACTAAATTGGGGTGGTAGTTAAGCAAAACAGATTATTTGGAGAGTAATGCTATGTAGTGAAAGATGATAATGATTTGTATGTTACCTATTTTATGTGTGTCTGTGTGTTCATGTATGAGAGAGAGAGAGATAGGGAGGGAGGGAAGGAGAAGGGAAAGTGAATTCAAATGAACTGCTTGAGTAACTTATCTGGCTTGGTTATCTGTCATTGCTACTAAATGTAAATTTATGTTACTGAGGTTATTTGGTAGTCTGAGAAGCAAAGGGAAATTCCTTTTTGACTCATGGTTGATAGACAAAACATTCTGATATTGGTGGACAGCGGAAGAGCTGGCATCTTGGTGCTCTTGCTAATATATCTTGCCAGTTCATCTGGTGGCAGACAATTTTGTTCACCCGCATAAACAATAACTCATAAAAGAACCTCATTTGATTTTTTAAGCAAGTAAATATAGGTCTTATTTGCACATGATGCATGTGATTCACCCTTCAGTATTTACAGTATTTTCTCTCTACAACCCTGGAGTAATCAAATCTGGCAGAGGGAACTGAATGGTCCTCATGAGGGCTGTATCAGTAGGGAGAGGCTGCTGTGTAATCACCAAGAGAAAGACACTCCTGGCCCCTGTGGCTGCTATCAGTAATTCCAGGAACTTCAGTGGGCCCTGGCAGAAATGCCAGCCATGAACTGCTAAAACAAGTAATTGAATCCACTGTAGTCTCATTCTACTGCCACTGGTACCTAGGGTTACGCGACTCATCCCCAGGCCTGAGTATAATTTATCTAAGATTGAGGAGATTAGATGCTTCTTTTCTAGTTCTCGGGAAGTTGTTTAGGGAGATGGAGGTAATTTGGATCTTTTGGAAAGCGTTAAGCTCTGTGGAAGTTCTAGATACTCAATCCTTCACCCGGTATCAGTGTGCAATGGGGAAGTTGCTGCCATTCCTGAGCCTCAGTTTCCTCGTTTGGTTTGTGACTGTGCTGCCATTTGAGCCACAGGATTGTTTTAGAGATAAATGAGGACGTAAAAGGGCTTTGTAAATGTACAAGCTGTGTGAATATAGAAACGTGTATTTTCTATTGCGCCTATCTCGAAGGAGAAATAAAAGTCTCTGAGGTCATTATAAAGAGTTTTGCCCACTGGAGGGAATGGAGGGATGGCTTGCAGTGTTTCTAGGCTCCCCAATAGGCAACACACAATAAAAGAGAGGACAAAGAATGGTGTGCTTCTAAAATGAGCTGTTTTTTCTTTTCCTTGCCAACCCCCTGCAGTCCAGCCTTTTGCTCCTTTTTGGCTTCTACAACAGGGATGTGTCAGCTGGAATGCTTTTTGAGATCATTAAGTGTGACCCCCCCCAGGCAGTTATTTCATAGGTTTCCAGACATCCTACAATTTATTTTAGCCTATCTACATACACTGATTAAGGTGGACTGAATGCTTTGGGGGAGAGGATAGTGGTGGTAAGAATTCTTATGGGAAAGGGAAGATGAAAGTTTCTGGTGCTTGTTTAATTCTGTGTTTGCCAAATAGAAAATGTCCAAGAGAAAACTACAATCTAATTGCACAAAATACCAAAATTCCATTGAAATAAAGTCCAGTTCAAAAGAAATAATTTGCCACTTCTCTCAATATTATTTCATGCTCCAACAAATAAAAGATGCTTCAGAGGTCATTCATTTTATTCAAATTAAATGAAGATTATGACAATTAAAAAATAATAATTTAAATAGGATCTCTGTTGCTTTTGTGTAATTAGTGCAAATACTATTCAGTGGTATAAATATGCGCCTGTGCCTTGTTCAGTACCTTCATGTCTCAGCTGAATTCGCAAACCATTATTGGCATCGTTATCATTTATTTGCTAATTCATAACTTATTGAATGTTCTCTAGTTGTGGCAAGAATGTTTCATATCTGGAAAGACCCAAAATATGATAAAAATTAGCATGAGAATTTCTAAGATAAGGAGTTTTAGGACATTTAAAAAATCTGCTACACATTTGTAAGATATTTACATGAGAAGACCTATTATTGTAAATCGTTGCACTGGTCTTAATAGAAATGACTATGTAGTTCATATGGTAGACATTGCATATACGTAGTAATAATAGTAAATGATACCTCCTGATTAAATGACCAAAGCTGTTAGAGTCAAGTTAGCTGGGGTAGCAAACAAGTCTCCAAGTGGATGACTCAGGCATTATAGAAGTTAATTTCTTCCTCAAGTAAAGCCCAGAAAGGGTATCTTGATTTATCGGGGGCCTTTCCTGTGACTGATGACCCAGGTTTCTTCCATCTTGGGGTTCTCCTGTCTCCATCAGTGGGTTCCCACGTTGCTAGCTTCAACTCCATTAAATCAGTTAAAAAAGAAAGAGCATGGAGAATTATGCACAAGATGTCTTTATAGACCAAGAACAACCCACTAGCAAGAATTCAGGTAGTGTCCTGAGGAAGAGGAGCTCCTCCAGTACACTGTTAGCTCTCAATATGTGTTGGCTATTCTTGTTATTATATTGAAGGTCAATGTGCACCTTCACGAACATGATGTGACGGATATATAGCATTTGTTTTTGGAATGTGTGCCATATTGAGAACCAAGATTAGTAATTTAGACCCCCTACTTGGAAGAGTTGAAGAAAATGCTCATAATCTGTTCCTTTAGCGAAAGTCAAGGTTAAATTACCTGGCTTGTTAGAGTAATTACGTACATTCTGTATATTGTGGAAAATATATAGACTTGAGGGACTGAGTCAACATGAGCTATTAATAATTAACTGCCCAAAAGAAAAGAATGGTGAAATTATTTCTTTTCCTTGAATATAGTTAGAGGAAGATATTTCTAACCAAATACATTCTTGGAGGAATAGAAATTATTCTTAAAATGAAAAACGAGACTACTAAGGAACTTCTAATATCATTTATTTGTTTCTTTTGGGTAATATAAATGAAAATGTTGCATGTAGGTAGAATCTATGTCTGTCTATCTGTCTGTCTAAGTGAATACTACTAGGAAAGACTCAAGTATTCCAGTTACTTTTCTTTCAAAGGAGATAGCCATTCTAGCATAATGGAGATTATATGTTGTAATCTGAATAGTAGGCAGTAAACATATTCTGTAAAAATCCAGATAGTAAATCTTTAAGTTTTGCAGGTTGTATAGTCTTTGTCACAGCTACTCAACTGTGCTGTTTCAGTGTGAAAGGAGCTATAGACAAAAGGTAAACTAATGACTGTGGCTGTGTTCTAATAAAACTTTATGCACACAGGCAGAAGCCTGTATATGGTCCATGGATATAGTATTTGATTTCTGGCCTAGAATATTCAGTACTTCTCAAAAAGATTTATATTCTAATCTTATTAGATGTTTATGACATTTGTGAAGTTCATGTCTCTCTAGAGAGTTTGGAATTTACTTTCACTTGGATTTTTGGTGGGAAGAGTAACCATGACCTACGATAGCGTTGACTAATTCACTATGTCTTTTATAATCAGCATTAATAAAACTATGATCATAGTTGAGTTGGCATGTTTTGTTAAATCACATGTATAAAAATTATTTGTTAACCAGTGCAAAACTAACTCATTGAAAGCCAAGGGAGAAAGATTTCAGTCACTGTTCAAGAAGCGCACATAAGCCTTTCTATTAAATTTAGTCTTTAATGAAACTTAAGCTATATGCATTCACTTAGTTATCTTCTTACAGGTAGATCACAATTTAATTTTCTTACTTGAAAATATTGGTATTATAAGACTCATAAAGCATCGATCATTTTTTTCATTATTTAATATTTTTAAACTATATAGGAAAAGATTTTTTTCTAAAATGTTGCCATCAAAAATGTAAAAAAAACTTTGTGCACCGGGCAGAAGCACGTAAAGAGATTGAATTAAATGATACAGGTGGAGTCAGGTCCACTGTACACTGAATTAGGGTCTCGTGTTCTGTCATATATGGGAACTATGGGTTCTGGAGTCTTCTTTAAGTAAAGGGAATTGGAGTTATGATTCCTCCAGCATTTGTTCCTGCAACAAATACTTTTGATCTTAGACCCACCTGCAGTGGGGATGGGATTATCATTGTTTGTCCTTGAATCAGACCCTTCTGAAGGTGGGGAAGGGATGAAAGGACAGTGTCTCTTCCTTACTGGCACTATTGTAGTCCGTTAGATGCTGGGCCCTAATTTTTTTTTTTTTTTTAACTAACGCTGACTGAGTCTGATGACTCATGTGTGAAAGGAATCCAAATTTTGGTTTCTCAGAAAGAACTTGCATGCACTCTATTGCCTGACAACCCCCACTTAGCATCTGCTCTAGGAAGTCCACTCCAGAGTCTCTGTGCATACAGTACCCAGCAAGAGATGTGGTACATCCATTTGACCCATGACATACTCACATGTTCTTGATTTTTCCAAGTAGTTTGTAGACTGTTTCACTGTCATCTTTGACTTAGCCCTTCTGTCTCACTCCAACTGTCTTCTCTTTTTGCTCAAATAAACACTGTGGGCAACCCATGAAACTGTGTAAACAGACATCCACCCTGGAATGAGATGCTAGTCTCCCCTTCTTTCAGGCATCTCCAATCTGTGAGTGACTTTTTATAACCTTTCTTTCATTGCATTGTATGAAGGGACCTTCCCTTTCCAATGGGTAGAGAAGGGAAAAGACTTCATCAAGAACTATTGATAACTAGAAAGTTACACTCAACATCATGCTTCAGTATCTTGGACTAGGTTAATGGCAGAGGTGAAAAACAAATGGATAGATTAGAACTATTTGGGAGATAATATATTACTGGGTTTGGCGATTAGGTTTTTATATTATATTGGATATGGAGAATAAAGGAAAAAGTTATGTGAGTGAGAAGGAGAACACTGGTGTAGGATGAAGTTGGGGATTTAGTATTACAAATTCAGATTTTGAATGTTGAATCTAAGTACCAGATAGGCTTTCAATAGGAAATGCGACATGTGCTTTAGGGGTGGGGCTTTGAAGTAGATATGACTTTGTGACTTATGTAACTGAAATCTTCTAGGAAGACAGTATAGGTTGAAAAAAGAAAGTGTGTGGGATTGATCTTTGAGGAATTCTGGCATTTAATGACTGAGTGGATAAGAGTAAACATCCATAGAATTAGAAGGAAAACCAAGAGATGGTTTCCAAGGTGAACAAAATGCTTAAGTCAGAGAGAAATAGGGGAAAAGGAGTAAGTGACTGAAGGGTGAGTTGTGACTATTCTATTTATATTGTTCCTACTGATGCATAAGGACATTAACTAAATAGAAATGGAAATGCAAAAGGAAGCATTATGAAACTCTTTTCTTGTGGATTTATTTGGAATGTTCATGTTGCTAAATAAAAATTTATTTCAGCAATTTGCTTCCCATGTGTGATATAATCATTTCCAGAGAGACTTCATTTATCATAAAGACAATGCTTTATGTATCACAAGGAAAACATTAAAAACTGAGGAATTATCCCATAAAGGAACACAATTTCATTCTTTATAGATATTTGAAATCTTTGTGAGTGTGAGTGATTCTTTTTGTAAAGCCAGTATTATTTGTTCTTCTAAGATTTCTTATAGAATCTCTTATGCTGTGTGTTAGATTAATGATCAAATATCATGAAAATGTTTAAATAATTGCCTGAATTGTATGAAACTTATTATAAAGAGAATGTTAAGCAGCTGTTTTCCATTTCTCCTGAGAGAAAACAAGAGCACAGCTTCATCTTAAGCCATGGATACTTGGTTAACAACTAAATGGAACTTTTGCCTAGAACAGGATGAACAATGGTGGTTCCTGGAGTACAGAATAAAACATGACTTAAATGAACCTTGATTTGGGAATATTCTAGGGCATGCTCTTGACTTCCCAGACTCTGGACATTGCTGCAAGTGGGACTGGGACTTGGTTTTGGAACACACACAGTTCTTAACGTCTCTGTGATTTCAGCATCTTTTCTAATTTGAAGATGGCAAAGCTTCCACCACTTGATATCAATGAACTTTTAAAAAAAGATTTATTTATTTATGCATACAAGAGCTGGGGTACAGGGCAGACGTGTGTGCGGGGGTGAGAGGATTCACCAGAGACATAGTGGGGAGCAGAACAGGCAGATTGACTGAAGTACACTGCTGAGGGGAGCAGCGGGTGAAGCAGGAGAGGTCTGCTGCACCATGTGGGAATCTCCCTGGCTGGGGATCAAACTCAGACTTAACCCATTGCACCACTAGGGAGGCCCCTTGATATCAATGAAATTTTTTTTCACATTTTTTTAAATTGTTATTATTTTTTATGTCTTTTACATTATTGTGTATTACCCGTAGGTTTACCCGTGAGCCATCACCCGTGAGCCATCACCGTAGTCCCTTGTGCTCTTTCCTCCCCCATTTTGAGCCCTTATACTCTCCCTCCCCCACTGAATGCTCATGCTCAGTGAAATAAGCCAGAAGGAAAAAGAAAAATGTCAAATGGTTTCACTTATAGCAGGAATATAGGGGAACCAAATAAGAGATATCAATGAATTTTAGGTGGTACTTCTCACCACTCCCCTATTTCAATCTTCATTTTAGCAAAACCCCAAATATGGTCTTTGTGCCACTGGGCCAGACATTTTTCTACATCTTTGCAAGATCTAACTCAGATGTCATTTCTGGTGTGGGACCTTCTAGTGTTTCCCAATAAAATGTCATCATTCCATATTGATTTCTTTAGCCTTTCTTGAAATATTACTGATTCAAAATTCATTCATTCATTCAATAAATAATTGCTGAGTGACTTGTTTGTCATACTTGCTACTTGTGATAGAGGCTGAGTCTATGGCTGTTCTTGCTTTCATGGATTTTGTATTCTAGTGGCAGGGAGTGAACTGGCATGTCTGGGGATCAATTTTACAGGTATTGTCTCCTGATTATTTAACTTTCTGGCTGTGTAATCTTGTTCAAATTTTTCTATTTCTGTGCATGAGTTTCTTTGTCCCCAAACTGGAAATAAATCCCAAGGACCTTAAACAAATGTTTTTGATTTTCATTTGTACATCGCCCGAGATCTACATCCTCACCTTGTCTTCTCACTGGGGTGGCCATGTAAGAGCTGTACTCTTCCCTTGAGCATGGAGCCAGGCTGTGGCCACTGCTGTAGGCCCAGGGCTGTTCCTGGTCCGTTGCAGGAGTACTTTTCTGTTTCTCTGAGTACCTCTTGATGGCCCCTGAGTCCCAGAAGTCACAAAGCTGTGACCAACCCTTATTCCAGACCCTTATATACACTTCTCTTCTTCCCACCCCATTGTTCTCTTCTGACTCTCCTTCTTGCCCGGAGTTGTTGTAATAAAGGCTAGCACATGCGGCCAACATATGTGCTTTTAACTCAGATTCTATTTTCTGGGAGCTTGGATTAAAATAACATTTTATTGGTTTCTTGTGAGGATTAAATGGGATGTGCTTAGATCAGCACTTAGCACAGAGTATATAATAAATGCAGTTTAGTCATTTTATTGTGGGAAAAAGAAATGAGAGCCCAGAGGAGACTCTAGGTTGGTGGAAGGAGGGTTATTTAAGAATTGTCTGAGGAAATGCTGTGTAAGCCAAGACCTGAAGCTTGAGTAGCCAAGTATAGGACTTAGGGGTGGGGCATATTTGTGGTGAACATACCAGGCAGAAGGAACATTGTGTTCGAAAGCCTGGAGATAAGAAGGAATCTAAGTTTGAGGAATTGAATGCATTAATAATTAAGAGTCCTTTTGTCATGTTCAGTTTTAGTCACTTGTGTGTGTACATTTAGCAGAGGTAGTCAAGTTTATCAATTTACTTTCTGTATTTCCTCATCTTCTTGCAGTTCTACATAATATTAATATAATGTGGAGGAAATGACATGCCTTATTTCTGGGTTTGAGACAGGAAAAGTCCCAGTTCTTCCTCTGCTACGGTGATCAGAGACTATTCCAGAAGGATGGGACATAACACAGACAAGCTGTCATCACCCAGTCCTCCAGCTGGTAAAGAGTCTGATCTGCCTACAGTGAGAGAGCAAGAAATAGTCCCTTGTTGAGTTGAAACCACCCAAATTTTGAGATTGGCTTGTTGTTTTTCCTGACTAATGCAATGATTAATCTTCCTGACTGCAATGTTGGCTTCTAGATCAGGGCCGTGTCTAGGGTGAGGCAGGAGAGTTTCCTAGGGTGTAAAATTGAATGGGTCGCTCACTGTCACGTTTGTGCTTATGAGTGACCCTGTGACTGAAGCAGCACAAACCCCAGGGAGGGTGGTGGGAAGTGAGGTCTGAGAGAGTGCCACTCTGAAAACCATCGAAAGCTCTTTGGATTTGAATTTGAAATTAGTTAACGCCTTATTTTCGACAAAAAGTAGAACCAAGGAAATTAAAAAAAAAAAAAAACCAAAAGAAGAATTCATTAGACATCGAAAACTTCTTTTATTATTTAGAACAATTATACTCCAAAATGGGACTGCTTTGAGAAGAAACTTCTCTTTCAATTCCACTTAAAAAATTCTCACTGGAGGGTCCACATTGTGATAACATAACAGTACATCACATGATTCATTGAGTTGGTCCCACCTTAAGAGTTTCTTGTGAATTACGTTCCTAGTTGCAGAAGAACCATTCTATCAGGTTGAGAGTCATTTCTTGAGGGAAGATAAAAAATAAATTTAATGTAAGCCTTTATTCCCAAGTAATACTTTCCTGTTAAACCAGACTCGTTATTTGATTCTAACTTTCTATCTATGTCACTGTTGTTGAGTTTGAAATATGCTGTGTGTGTGGTAGGGTGGTATTGGGTCTTCCCTACACTCTGGGTTAGATTCCAACTTTCAGTGGGAGAGTGTGTCATGCTTTTGCTCTTGATAAACAGAATTATCTGAAAATGCCCAGGATGAATTCAGGATATCATCTTGTGGCTAGAAAATGGACAGTTTCTGAACTGGCTAAGTGTTTCTTTAAGTTCTACTTATAAGGGGCACATATTTGTGATCCAAAATAATTAGCTAGGAGAGTTACCACAAGCAGCAGCAATTTTCTCTTCTGTGTTTTTTGCCACCGACTGTAGAATTTTGCTTTTTGGAAAAGGTACATATTTTTCTATTAATTGAATTAAAGGTTAATGTATAAATGTCCCTAATGATTGGGTATTTGAAAGATAGTGCCAAAAGAGAAACAATGAGATGCAGTCAGAGAAGACTGTATAGTAAATGTGCTCAATTCCTAGAAAAATAAATGTGGGAACATCTAATCTCATCACAGTTGGATACATATGTTTTTGCAGATGGAATGTAATTTTCTAAAAATGTCAGCTGCGTGTGTCTCATAAACACCAAAAACATATGCTAATTTTGGCAGCAGTCAGACAAAGCTCTGGTGCTTTTAATTTAAATTTACATACATAATTGGTGAGCGAGCACTCAGCAACAGGAATATATTAGAGTGATAGCACATGTGGTGTGGCGTCAGAAAGATTGATAGAAGGAAAAGCAGCAAGTGGAGAAGGAGGCAGTGGAGGCACTCAGGAGTCTTAACTAGAAATGCAAATGGCAGTAGTGCTAAAGCACAAGGAGATACAGTGGGCCCCAGGCTGGGTGGGACTGATTCAGAGTCTGAGAACATCACAGTGCAATGGAGAACAATTTGAGGGGTGCTAGGGCATATCACTCTACCCTCAACCGCCTTTCCAAATTAGCTGTCTTAGCAAGGTCAGTGTATCCCCAGGAGTGTAACTTAGGAACACTGCTTCTGCTAGATGTTTATGTGTCCCAATTAAAACAAGGTAGGGATGGGGGCGGCGCTAAGGGGTGGAGGGGAGTCTTCAAATAATTTTAAGATACAATGAACTGAATAAAGTTAAATGGGCATCTTTACTTTTGAAATTTTCAAAGCCTTTATGAATATTAAGCCTTTCTACCAACAAGAATGGTGACTCTGAAATGGGTTATTATAGGCAGCATCTTTCAAAATGATATACAGATCTTCCCCTCCACACACACCCCTCCCCCGCCCCCCCCCCACCTTCCCCGCCAGCCTCATAGGACAAGTGTTTGTGAAATATGCTTGGGAAATACTGACTTGAATACCTCAAATTTGCCTGGCGGCTAATTATTCAATCGAGTTAAGATATTAAGATTCCAAACCTACTTTTAAAATAAATAATAAGATATTTCTGGAAGGCCTACAGAGCCATTACTCTGTATAAACACAGTACTGATGCAGCAAACTGCAGGTTGCTTCTTAATTGAACTGAGCCAGTAATAGATGAGTGACAGATAAGAAGTGGGGTGCATGTGGGTGGGCTTTGTATCTGAAGTTAGAGGGGTGCAGCTGAGCTGCGGGGAAGGCTACAGGCCCCCTGAAATAGTTGGAGAGGTCAGCACAGGGGGAGGTAGGGGGCCCTGCACTTGCTTAGTAGATGGGGAGAGGCTGAAAGATTCTCAGAGGTGGGAGGGAAATTAAAAAGGAAGGGGACAGACTTGTCTTTGGGGATAAGATATAAATATTTAATTTTCAAAAATGTATTTTTTATATTGCTCTGCAAATAAATGTATTGTTTCTGTTTTAAAAAGTGGTAATGTTTCAAAGTTATTCCTTAAAATGTGTAAGCTTTGTCAAGAATTTCAAAGTCAAAAGTTTGAGTAATCTGAAAAGAATGAGAAAGAAATGAATCTT
>PVIJ01019446.1:0-23581 GCA_004024925.1 Scalopus aquaticus
GTATATATGTTTGAGACCCACTGCAGCCCCTTCCCTGGGGCCTGGCGGACCCAGCTCATGCCGTAGCTGCTGAAGGTGAATCCCGAGGCTGCACAGGAGAGTCTGAGAGACCCCCCAGGCTGCACCAAGTCTCCCCCAGACTCCACCAGCTGCTCCGCACCCTGGACACCTGCAGACACAGACACAGCCCGTCAGGACATGTCTCTCGGCCACCACTTCTCCCTCCTGCCCCCTCCCCCTAAGGGTCTCCTGCTCCCCAGGAATCACCTCCCAGGAGAGCTCCGAGGAGCAGCCACTTCAGCCCACGCTCCATGGCGAGTGTCCGCGTCAGTCCTGACCGAGTGGCCCCTGGTCCCGGCTGGCTCCTGTGCAGAGCTGCAGGGTGGGCCGGGCTGGTTTTCTGCAGCAGGGGACGGCCCTATTTGCATGTGTCCCACTATATAGCGGGCTCTGGCTGGGTCTGTGGACAGAGGAGCCTGGAGGGTCCTGGGACTTTGGGGTCCTGACAGAATCATCAGCGTGTCCCTTCTCAGGTGACATAGCTGGGGGGACACTGAGCTCCTGTGGTTTGTGGGGACTCAGGCCCTGGTGCTTGTGCTCACAGTGCACTGTGGGGTCTTCTTTCCTGAGATCTTTGTGTTGTGGGTCAGGCCCTTGTCAGGTGTGTTACGTGCAGGTATTTTCTCCCCTTCTGTGGTTGTTTTTATTTCATATTGGTATTTTCTTTCCCTGTCTAAAAGCTGTTTGCTGATGCAACCGTGTTTCTCTCTCATATTTTCACTCCTCCTGCCTCTGGGGACCGTGCTCATGACATCCTTAGGTCCCTGCTGGGGTGTGTCGTTTACTGTGTCCGTGAGCCTGCATCCCTTCACACGTGGAGGTGGTGAATGAGATCCGTGCCCAAGCACAGAGCGACACTTCATAAAATCGAGGTGTTTTATGCAATGGTGTATTATCCCTTGCTGCGTCGGGCAATACCACATTGAAATACGGGAGTTGTGGAGCCGACTGTTCTGGCAGGGAGTTGCCAAGAAGGCGTTACCTGGTCTTTTTGTTTAGTGAGAGTTTTACAGAGTCAGTTTATCAAGGGAAGAGGAAAAGCAGAAAAGAATCAGGAGGAAGGAATGTTGTTTATCTAAACTTTTGGGGAAAGGAGTCTGCAAATCCGAATTAAATTCATAGCCCAGTTTGCGGCCCCCAGTATGAATGGGATGACCTGGCCCTCCCCTCGGCTCTGTCTTGCTGACAAGGCTGCGCGGAGACTCCCTGGGCCGGGGAGTGACACATCAGTCTCGGCTCCCCAGGCGCCCTGGTCCTGCCTCGCGGTGTCCACTCGTGTCCTGGGGAGTCAGGACCCTGCACTCGTTTCACTTCACAGGCGCCTCTGCCGTGTCCAGGGTTGGTTGGTTGACTCGGCCTAGTGGGCTTGTACCAGGAGGCTGAGTGCAGAGCCAGAGCGGGGACTTCCGCAGCTTTTGGATTCCAGCAGACCCACAGCCTGCCTAAGAGGAGAATGAACGCTGCAGTTTGCAACATCTGGATAGAGCTGTGGGGATGATGCTAGAGAAATGCGACAGAGGGAGACGGGCTGTGCTGGATGGTGTTTCTTACATGGGGGATATAGAAAAACATAAGAAAGCGTCATTCAGTACCGAGGCTAGATAAACACTTGTCATCTGGCTGCAAAACTGAGGCCAAAGAGGGGAGGAGCCCAGGGCTTTTGGTGGGGGAGCTGGGGCTTGGTGCTGGGCAGGCTGCAAGGACACATTTAGAGGTCTGAACCTATCCCCTGATATAAACCTGCTTTTCCACATAAACATATGCGCAAACGTGTGTCCATACAGTCATAATGACTGAGATCACATCAGTAACCTTCTCTGATCTCAGCTGCACCAAACTGGGAGTTGTCCACAAATGGAAAGTCTAAAAGACTCTAATATGTGGAGACTGTTTGAAATACTGCAAACGACCATTGGGTTAGTGAGAAGGAGAAATAGAAGATACTTTATCCCCAGAGCCTGAGAACACGGACTCATGACTGACCAGACCCTGTGGGCCATCACACACCACACAGGGGACGGACAGAGCTGGCAGGGCCAACCACAGGCAGGACAGAGCCCAGGTCAATGATCTCATCATAACTGAAGCAACCACTGAAATCTGGACAAATGAAACCAAAGTCCAGTACATGGAAGGAAAAAGTAATAACTGGAATAGAAATAAATGAAGCTCAGATGAAAAAGACATTTCAAACAGCAATATATGAAAAGGTGGTATTTCAAAAATTAAACACAATAGACAAAATCTATACTCTCACTTAGAAAAATCTGCAAGAACTCTAATATAGAGAATCAGAAATGAGTGAGGAGAAGATACATCGGACACCTCGACATACGGAGGATCCTACTGTTCACTGTGGGGTGTGTGCGCCGACAGACTGGAAAATCTGAAGAAATGGACAAAATCTGAGAATCACACAAACTTCCAAGATGGAATCAAAAAGAAATAGAAAACTAAATAGACCAAATACAAATGAGACCATTGAAAAGTCATCAAAGTGTCCCCAGAACAAAGCCCAGGGCCTTTGCTCGTGAGTCTGCCAACCCCTCAGGGGTAACCCAGGCCCGTCCTTCTCCCTCCCAGACTCTGAGGAGGCGGCTGCCCAGGCCACTGTGTGAGGCCGGCGTGGTCTGACCCTGAAGCCCACAGGGACACACAGACAGGAGGGGAAAATACAGACCAGTGTCCTGGGAAATGCAGATGCAGAAACCCTCAGTGTGCTCAGGGAGGTGGCACATGTTTCCTTAGGCTGGGGGCTTTCTGGGTGTGAGTTTTTATTTTGATAATGGACATACCTCACAGGCATCATGGGGGATTATCATCCCTAAGCCTGCTGCTTGCATGACTATTCTCATGTCATTTGCTTTTGCAGAATTTATAGTTTTCACCTAATGAGTCTGGAAAACAAATAATTACGTGAACTGTATAATTTTTGTTGAACAACATCAAGGTCACGTTCAACGATGTAAAAGTTTTTCCTTTGTTAACTGTCAGGGTTTAATTCTTTTACATTTTACATGTCTGTGATTAATTTTGCCTTGATTTTTGATGACGGCTGTGGGCCAGTGATGACTTTTTTTGGTAAGTGCAAATCACTGTTCATGTCGGATTTAAAATTGGTTTGTCTACATCCACCGCAAAATAACCTGAAAGAGTTATGATTGTTGCATTAAATCTGCTCTTCTGGGGGGAAGCATCACAGGTTAACAACATTTACTCTTCCCATCCTTGACCACGGGACACCCGTTCTTACACGTAGTTTTACTTACACCTCAATTTCTGAGTCTCCTTGCTTTCTTCATGGAGATCCTACACAACACTGTTAGATTATTCCCAAGTGTTTCATTTGAGCTTCCTAATGTAAACTGTATTATTACATTTTATTTTCATGCAAACCTCATATTAACTTATCTATTAAATATATAAAGGACAAGTAGTTGACTGTAATCACCTTTTGAATTCACCTTGCTCTACGGGCTGATTAACACTGTGAAGTATTTGTGGATCTTCTCGCATTTTCTGTGTTCACGTCAGCTGTGAGCAGAGGCAGGGTTATTTCTGTGGCCCCGTCCGTGTTTATTTCATTCAGTTGTTCTAAAGAATTAGGTCATATTTCAGCACAATTTTTAAAATGAGATTTGAAGCAGAAAAAGCTCCTTCCTGCCCCCTTGGAAGTCTGGTTTGACATGAATCAGTGAGATCGTAGCTGCTGGTTTCTGCAGTTTTAATTCCCAAGGTGAGGACGTCTGTGTTTATTGTGGGTTCACTAACAGTTATTTCGACATCAGAGTTTGTGGAGTTTCCTTGATGCTGCTCCGTATCTACTGATGTAGTCACCACACTGTCGTTTTAGCGTATTTTTATAGAAAATCACATTTTTGACTGTTAAAATTCATTGTCTCCCCCTGTTCAGGCACCCGTGTTTTCAAGGTCATAAACTAACCCGTAAACCTCAGTAAGGAAATCCCAGCTCCCTGGGGTCTCCCATTCCCTGGAGTCCTGATCTGCTCTTGTGGTCCCAGCGCCCCCTGCTGGTCCTGGGCGTCCCCAGCCACGCCCTGTCCCTGCAGGTTTGTGTCTGGGCTCCCCCCTGCTCCCCGCACTGTGTCTCCCACACAATAATACACGGCCGTGTCCTCGGGGCTCAGGCGGTTCATTTGCAGATAAAGCGAGTTCTTGGCGTTGTCACTGGAGATGGTGAATCAGCCCTTCACCGAGTCTGCATAGTTTGTGCTACCACCATTACTATAAATGTATGCAACTCACTGCAGCCCCTTCCCTGGGCCTGGTGGACCCAGTTCATGTAGGAGCGGCTGAAGGTGAATCCCAAGGCTGCACAGGAGAGTCTGAGAGACCCCCCCAGGCTGCACCAAGTCTCCCCCAGACTCCACCAGCTGCTCCGCACCCTGGACACCTGCAGACACAGACACAGCCCGTCAGGACACGGCTCTCAGCCACCCCTTCTCCCTCCTGCCCACTCCCTCCTTGTGGTCTCCTGCTCCCCAAGAATCACCTGCCAGGAGAACCCTGAGAAGCAGCCAGCTCAGCCCACGCTCCATGGCGAGTGTCCGCGTCCGTCCTGACCGAGTGGCCCCTGGTCCTGGCTGGCTCCTGTGCAGAGCTGCAGGGTGGGCCGGGCTGGTTTTCTGCAGCAGGGGACGGCCCTATTTGCATGTGTCCCGCTATGTAGCAGGCTCTGGCTGGGTCTGGGGACGGAGGAGCCCCGGGGGGTCCTGGGACTTTGGGGTCCTGACAGCATCATCAGCGTGTCCCTTATCAGGTGACAGAGCTGGGTGGACACTGAGCCTCTGTGGTTTCTGGGGACGCAGGCCCAGGTGCTAGTGCTCACAAGTGTACTGTGGGGTCTTATGGCTTGAGATATTTGTAGGTTTTAGTGTCACGCCTGAGCTTGAATATCGTATCTGAGCTTGCCCCTATCGCTTGACAAGGTCGCATCAAGGGTTAAGGAACTTCAAGAAAGTGTTCCTATAAAAAGTCAGGATGCGATATTTCTACTCACGAACAATTTAAACATAATATTTTTGTGAATTCAAATAAAAACAGTATTTATCTTCTCCACTATGCCTGCATGCACGTAGCCTTTCCATTGCCTGAGACCAGACAATTAGTTCCAGGTGCTGAGCTGTCTTTTGATAAAAATGCATTCTTGCCTGGTGAAGGACTTTTGTTTAAAACATTGCCCATAATTCCCGCCCCCATCCCTCCCCCGCTTGCCCAGAAAAAGCCAGCACATAGATTAACTGCTTCGGAGACTGGCACAAGATGGTCTCTTTGTTTAGTCTCGGTTTTCAGGCAATAAACACTGAGGCATTAAATAGTCTGGACCCCAGACCCAGGACATAAATATTAAACAACAGAAGTTTTCCCAGAAATTTGCTGTTCATGTGTCTGTAAAAAACACGTACTCTGCTGTTATCTGTGATCATCCCATCGTTGTTTATATTATCTTCATAGTTATGCTTAACAACGAACTTTTATAATCCTGCTATCCAAAAAAAAAAATAAAGTAGAATGGCTTGATCACTCTTTCTGGTGTGTGCTGTCTCTGACTCCCTCCCCTTTCCCCCTCACAAGGCAAGGACACCCTCTCTACCCTCTCCGGGGACCTGACAAGAAACATCGGTTGGAGCTAGCCTCCGACATTTTAGTATCAGTCATTACTCAGATGTGTTATGTGCACATGTATTCTCCATTCAGTAGTGTTTTTTGATTTTACTGACAGTTTTTTTTTTTCACTGAATAGAAGCTCTTTGTTTTATATAATCCAAATTTTTCATTTATTTTCCTTCCTTTTCCATTGTGCCCAGTCCACAGAGATATCACGGAAGCAGTTCCAGGAGTTTTGTTCCTTTTCTTTGTCTATGTTGATTGGGAACGTTTTTTGTATCTTAATTTGGGAAATCTCCTGACTGCCCAAAGGCCCAGGAGTGAATCAGAAATATGAGGTCATTTGTGCAGTGGCCTCTACTCAGCTACAACAAAGGGTGAATCCTGCCTTTTGCAACAACGTGGCTGGAACTGTAGACTATTCATAATTTTTATTTCACTGATGTAGAAAACAATTACTTCTTGAACTAGGCCTTATGTTCTACCATAACAAGGTCAAGTCCAGACACGAAAATAAGTGTATTCTCCTGTTTTGATGGTCAGTGCAACATCCTTCTCTTACATTTGTGTCCACAGGGCATGTTGATTTAAGTTGTGACAGCTGCTGGTCTACCCTGATTACTTTTCTGCAGGAGCAAATTCAGTTGTCCATCACCTCTCCCTGAGAAGACTGTGAGATCCCATTGCATAGTGTTCGCTTGTTAAAAAAACGAGTCGATGCATTTACACAGGTCTGTCCCTGGGCCTCTTCTCAGTGCTGTGGCCGGTTCCCTGCTCTCTCCTCAGCCCACGTAGCCCTCATCACGAGCCTGGGGCAGGTGGGGCTGGGCAGGGCATGAGCTCCAGCTTGTTCTCCTCCGTGTGTGTGACCTGGGCCCTGGTCTCTCACGTGGCTCTGGGCAAGTTTGTCTCCATCCCCCGAGGAGACGCTGGAGTTTTATTAGCTGAGCGTCAAATCCACATTTCCCCTGGGGAAGCTCCTCATGTGAACAGCAGTCACTCCCCATCCCTGAGTGTGCGTCCCTCCCTGTGTGGGGTCTTTGGTTGATCTCATCTTCAGAGTGTCCTTGCTGTCATCGCACAGCTCTTATGCATCATGTGAGATTAAAACCTGGGTAATTTCTTTTTGAGTTTGCTAATGTAAATAGTATTTGTGATTTTTTTTTTCATATCGACTTATCTAGGAATGTTTGCAAGACAATTTACTTTTGAAAATTAGCTTTGTATATTCAACTTGCTGCAATGGCTTATTATCGCAGTGAAGTATTTACACTTCCCATGTGTTTGTTCATGTGAACAAAGACAGTTTTATTTCATGTCCCAGTCTGTGTTCTCTTCCCTTTAGTTGTGTTATTGCATTAACTCACAGAGCAGTTCAATTCTGGAATGAAAGACGGAAGGGACCAGGCTCCCTCCTGCCCGAGTGAGATATTTCTGGGTTGTCACGAGTGAGTGAAAATCTTCCTGTTGGTGTTTTGTAGGTTTTATTTATGTGCCGATGTGAGTAGCCCAGTCTTATTTCAGTTGACCAGAAGACTAGGTGGAAGATTTTCTATAATATTGTTTTACCCTGTTTATTTTGAAAAGCGAGTTTCATAATATCAACATTACTGTCCCCAGGTAACACCTGCTCACACATCATGTCTCTCAGCTCCATAAATTAACTATTAAATGCCAGGAAGGAAATCCCAGCTTCCTGGGGTCTCCTGAGCCCTGGAGTCCTGATCTACTTACTGTGGTCCCAGCGCCCCCTGCTGGTCCTGGGCATCCCCAGCCCTGCCCTGTCCCTGCAGGTTTGTGTCTGGACTCCCCCCTGCTCCCCGCACTGTGTCTCTTGAACAGTAATACACGGCCGTGTCCTCGGGGCTCAGGCTGGTCATTTGCAGATGCAGCGAGTTCTTGGCGTTGTCTCTGGAGATGGTGAATCGGCCCTTCACGGAGTCCGTGTAGGCTGTGCTACGACCAGTACTGCTAATACCTGCAACCCACTGCAGACCCTTCCCTGGGGTCTGGCAGACACAGCTCATGTCGTAGCTGCTGAAGGTGAATCCCGAGGCTGCACAGGAGAGTCTGAGAGAGCCCCCAGGCTGCACCAAGTCTCCCCCAGACTCCACCAGCTGCGCCGCACCCTGGACACCTGCAGACACAGACACAGCCCGTCAGGACACGGCTCTCGGCCACCGCTTCTCCCTCCTGCCCCCTCCCCCTCAGGGTCTCCTGCTCCCCAGGAATCACCTCCCAGGAGAGCCCCGAGGAGCAGCCAGCTCAGCCCACGCTCCATGGTGAGTGTCCGCGTCAGTCCTGACCGAGTGGCCCCTGGTCCCGGCTGGCTCCTGTGCAGAGCTGCAGGGTGGGCCGGGCTGGTTTTCTGCAGCAGGGGACGGCCCTATTTGCATGTGTCCCGCTATATATCAGGCTCTGGCTGGGTCTGGGACAGAGGAGCCGGGAGGGCCCTGAGACTTTGGGTCCTGGCAGCATCATCAGCAGGTCCCTTATCAGGTGACAGAGCTGTGGGGACACTGAGCCCCTGTGGTTTGTGGGGACGCAGGCCCAGGCGCTTGTGCTCACGAGTGCACTGTCCCTTCTTCCTGGCTCAGTTCTCTGCATTTTGAACCAGCCGTTTGTCAGCTGTGATACCTGCAGGTATTTTCTGCCATTCTTTGGGCCTCTTTTCATCATATTGATATTTTCTTTCTCTGCACAAAAGCTGTTTAGCTTGATGCACCCTTATTTATTTCCTTCCTCTTTCCTTGGGAGGACTGTGCCCATGACATCCCGAGGCCCCTGCTGGGGTGTGACGTTTACTGTGTCCGTGAGCCCCGCAGCCCCTTCACACGGTAAGGTGCTGAGCGAGATCCGTGCCCAAGGACAGAGCGACACTTCATAAAATCGAGGTGTTTTATGCAACGGTGTATTACGTCGGGCAACACCCCAAGACACACGGGAGTCGTGGAGCCGACTGCTCTGGCCGGATGCTGCCGGGGAGGCAGAACCTGGACTTGCTATTGAGTGAGAGTTCATTTTACAGGCTCAGTTTCTCCAGGTAGGAGGATAAGGTGAAAATAATGAGGACGAAGGAATGTATGTTTATCTAAACTTTGTAGAACAGGAGTCTTCGATTCTGAATTAAATTTATAGCCCAGTTTGCGGCCCCCAGTATGAATGGGATGACCTGGCCCTCCCCTCGGCTCCGTCTTGCTAACAAGGCTGCACCGAGACTCCCGGGGCCGGGGAGTTACACATCAGTCTTGGCTCCCCAGGCGCCCTGGCCCTGCCTCGCGGTGTCGACTCGTGTCCTGGGGAGTCAGGACCCTGCGCTCGTTTCACTTCACAGGCGCCTCTGCCGTGTCCTGACCGAGTGGGCCCTGGTCCCGGCTGGCTCCTGTGCAGAGCTGCAGGGTGGGCCGGGCTGGTTTTCTGCAGCAGGGGACAGCCCTATTTGCATGTGTCCCACTATATAGAGGGCTCTGGCTGGGTCTGGGGACAGAGGAGCCGTGGGAGTCCTGGGACTTTGGGTTCTGACAGCATCATTAGCATGTCCCTTATCAGGTGACAGAGCTGGGTGGACTCTGAGCCCCTGTGGTTTGTGGGGACGCAGGCCCAGGTGGTTGTGCTCACAGTGCACTGTGGGGTCTTCTTTCCTGAGTGCTTTATATGTTTTAATACCAATCCTTTGTCTATGTTTCATCTTTAAATATTTTCTGCCATCATCAGGAGCCTATTATTTTACTAATATTTTTCTTCATTTTGTTGAGGCTTTCTGTTTGATCTAGGCCCCCTTCATACATTTATTATTCTCTTCTTGCTGCTGGAGTCCAGTTGAAAAGGCCTCAAATAAGCCAAAGCCATTGTGTTCTGCCTTCTCCTCACCCTGTGCTGGTTGCAGAACTGTTTATAGAGCTGAGTTAGGAATAAACTTTGTGCCCAAGGTCAGAGGATTGACTCAGAAAAATGAGGTAAATTTCTCCAATGACGTAGGACTCAGCTATATAAAAGTATAAACTCCTGCCATGTACAAGAACACAGATGGAACTGAAGAGGGTGATGCTAAGTGAAATATGTGAAAGAGAAAGAAAATAGTGGAGTCAGGGGAAGATAACAAAGTTTCAATCAAAACCAAACCAACAATAAACGCCTGACATGTGAGTGTGGAACTGAGCCCAGAAGAGGGAGTGGATGGGGGTGGCTGAGAGCAGCAGGGGCCATGGAATGTGGTGGGGAGCTGGGGTGCTGGTGGCAGGGGGGTGTGAAAGACACATTTGCAGAGGTTCGAACCCATAACCTGTGGGGCAGATGCTGAGATGGAGCAGACCTTTCTATGTAAACACCAGAAACTCACGAGGAGGCGGCTGCCAGGTCCACTGTGTGAGCCCCGTGTGGTCTGACACTGAAGTGGAAAGGGGCACCCAGACTAGAGAGGAAACTGCAGAGCAATATCCTGGTAAATGCAGATGCAGAAATCCTCAGCAAGCTGAATTAACATCAGGTCCATCGGAGCATTATAAATACCCAGTGGTGTTTAATCCGATGGATGAACACGGACAAGTCATCCATGTTATTCCCCATTTCCCCAGGGGAAAGATAAAATCACAGGATCAGTTCAACAGCCACAGAGAAGGAAACAGACATACTCACGCCCATTTATGACAAAAATCTAACAGTGGGACAGGGCTGGAGTAACACACCCCACAGGATAATGACCATGTGCCAACCCCCAGCAGCATCACTGTGAGTGGGGAGAGGCTGAAGCTTTTCCTCCCGGTCAGGACCCTGACAGGGACGTCCACTGCCCCACACTGCTCAGCGTCCTGCAGGGAGAGACGTGAAAGGATCCCCATGTGAAAATAGTAAAGCTGTTGCTGTTGGAGCAAATCTGGTAATATACGTAGAGAACCCAAAGGCCCCACTTAGAATGTTAGGCACAGAAATCAGTGTAGTCAAGTGCAGGCTCCAAAGCCATCCTGTGTCTGTGTGTGTCCTGTGTGTTAAGGGACTTGGGGCATTTTTAAGTAGTTTGGTTGCTTGCTTCTTGTGAGTTATCATTTTGTGTTTATTTTTGATAACGGACATCTTTTTTTTAATATATATTTTTACTGTTATTTATGTCTTTTACATTTTGTATTCCTCTTGGGCAGCCCACCACCAATTCACCCGTGATCCATCTCCATGGTCCCTTTTGTTCTTTTCTATTCCATTTTGTGCGCTTTCCTTCCCTCCCTCCGTCTCCCCCCCACCCCTGCTGATTGTCTCTCTCCTATTTGGTTTCCCTATAGTCCTGTTATAAGTGAAACCATTCGGTATTTTTCTCTTTATTTCTGGCTTATTTCACTGAGTATGATCCCTTCTAATTCCATCCATGTCGCTGCAAATTGCATGTGTTTATCTTCTTTGAATGCTGAATAGTATTCCATTGTGTATATGTACCACATCTTCTGGATCCAGTCATCTATTTTGGACATCTGGGTCGCTTCCATACCTTTGCTATTGTGAACAGTGCCGCAATGAACATACGGGTGCATGTATCCTTCCAGATTAGTGTTTTTGTGTCCTTTGGGTAGATTCCCAAAAGTGGTATTGCTGGGTCGTATGGGAGCTCCATGTTAAGCAGTTTGAGGAATCGCCATACAGCTTTCCATAATGGACATATCTCACATCTATCATACTCTATATCATCCCTAAGTCTTTGGTTGCATTACTATTCTCATGTCTTTTGCCTTTGCAGAATTTATAGTTTTCTTTTTTTATTTGAATGGCGTTTTTTTTTAAGATTTATTTTTATGCCGACTAGCTGGGGTACAGACCAGAGATGTGTGGCAGTGAGAGGGTTCACCAGAGACAGAGTGGTGAGCAGAACTGGCAAATGGACTGAAGTACACTGCTGACGGGAGCAGCGGGCGAGGCAGGAGAGATCTGCAGCTCCATGTGGGAATCTCCCCGGTCAGGCGTTGAACTTGCGTCGCTGCTGCTGACAGCTCCACAGCGCAGCACCTAACTGCTGCGCTACCAGGGAGGACCAGAATTTGTAGTTTTCTTTTATTGAGTCTAGAAAATAATTATTATGTCAACTGGGTAATTTTTGTGGAACAACATCAAGGTCATGTGCACACCCAATGATGTAAAAATTTTTCCTTTGTTAACTGTCAGGGTTTAATTATTTACATATTACATGATGTCTGTGATTAATTTTGAGTTGATTTTTGACAATTGCTGTCTGCCTGTGTTAACGTTTTCAGTATGTGCGAATCACTGTCCAGGTAGGATTTAGAACCAGTTTATCTACATCCAACACATAATAACCTGAAAGTGTTAAGATCGTTTTATTAAATCTGCAATTGCGGGGCAAAGCATCACAGGCCAATAATATTGAACTTCTCATCCTTGACCACGGGACACCCATTCTTATATGTAGTTTTACTGACACCTCAATTTCAGACTTTGATGTCATCTCACCATCATATGTATGTCCCTTATCAGGTGACAGAGCTGGGTGGACACTGAGCACCTATGGTTTGGGGGACGCAGGCCCACGTGTTTGTACTCACAGGCCTACCCTGGGGTGTTCATGCCTCAGATCTTTACGTTCTGGATCAGCCCTTTGTCAGGTGTGTTAGGTTTAGGTGTTTTCTGCCATCCTGTGGGTGTCTTTTTGCTTTATTGATATTTCTTTCTCTGTATAGAGGCTTTTGAGCTTGATATAACCCCGTTTATTTCTATTTATTTTTACTCCTCTGCCACCTCCGAACTGTCCTCATGACATCCCAAGGACCGTGCTGGGTGTGTGAATGTTTACTGTGTCTGTGAACCACACAGCCTGTTCACACGTGTAGATGCTGAATGAGATCCATGCCCAAGGACAGCGGAGTAGTTCATAAAATTGAGGTGTTTTATAAAATGGCATATGATCTATCTGAAAAATGTATGAATGCTGTAATTTGCTGCACCTGTATAGAACTGTAGGGGATGATAATAGAGTAATATGACAGAGACAGACAAATGCTCGATGGTCTGACTTACATGTGGACTTTAGAAAAAGATAGCAAAGTATCACTCTACAAAGCCTAGATAAACACTTGACATCTGACTGTATAACTGAGGCGTAGGAAGGGGGAGCGTTGTGGGAAATGGAGGTGAGCAGGGAGGAGCCCAGAGAAGGCGGTGGGGGTTGCTGGGGCCCTGGTGCAGGGCAGGGTGTGAAAGGACACGTTTTTAGAGATTTGAACCTATAGCCTGTGAGCAGATACAGAGACATAAACCTGCTTTTCCTCCATAGGCAAATGTGTGTCAATACCCTGATGATGACTGAGATCATATCAACAAACTTCTCTCATCACAACTGCACCAAACTGGCAATTATGGACACGTGGGAAACCTGAAAATTCTTCAACATGTGGAAAACTGCAAATCAGTGTGACCAACTCTTGTGTTAGTGAGAAGGTTCAATAAGAATATACATTATACCCAGAGCCTGAGAACACGGACTCACGACAGACCAGAACCTGTGGCCCATCACACACCACACAGGGGATGGAGAGAGTCCTCAGGAACAACCTCAGGCAGGAAATAGCCAAAATAAATAATCTCTCATTATAGCTGAAGCAATCACTAAAATGTGGACAAATGAAGCCAAAATCCAGGAGAATGAAGAAATAATAAAAATATTGGAACAGGAATAAATGAGGCTCACGTGAAAAAGATAATTCGAATGAACCATATAAGAAGTGGTAGTAATGGAAAAACTGAAGAAAGTAGAAAAATCTATACTCTCAGAGAAAAGATAGAAAACTAATAAATAGAATAAGAAATTACTGAGAAGATACACTAAATATCTCAATGTACAGGGGATCCTATTTTTCACTGTGATGTACATGTACCAACAGGTTGAAAAACATGAAGAAATAGAAAAAAATCTTAGAATCGTACAGCCTGTAAGAAGGAATCAAGAATTAGGACCAAGCAGTATAATTTCAATGGATAAACAAAGACGAGTCATCCACATTAGTCCCTGTTTCCCCAGGGGAAAGATAAAATCATGAGATCAGACCAAAAGTGGCAAAGAAGACAACTGACAAGACTCACACCCATTTATGATAAAATCTCAGAGTGAGACGAGGCTGGAGTAACACACCCCACAGGATAAAGACCATGTGCCCAACCCCCAACAGCGTCACTGTAGGTGGGGAGAGACTGAAGCTTTTCCTCCTGGTCAGGACCCTGACAGGGACGTCCACTGCTCCTCACTGCTCAGCGTCCTCCAGGGAGAGAGACGTGAAAGCATCCACATGTGAACAGCAACAGTAAAGGTGTTGCTGTGTGAGCAGATCTGGTAATATACATAGAGAACCCAAAAGGCCCCACTTAGAATGTTAGAAACAGAAATCAATGTAGTAAAACGCGACCCCAGAACCATCCTGTGTCTGTGTGTGACGTGTGTGTTAAGGGACTTGGGACATTCTTCACTGGGTTGGTGGCTTTCCTGTTAATTTTTTAGAATTTGGATTTATTTTTCATAGTAGATTTTTCTCACATACACTGATTATCATCTGTAAGGCTGTTGTTTCCATTATTATTTTCACAAAATTTGCTGTAGCAAATTTATACTTTACATTTAACAAGTGTAGAAAACAATTGTTTCTTGATTTGTGCTTTTTTTGTTGCATAGTATCAAGGTCATGTGCACAGTCAGGAAATCAGTGTTTTCTCCTGTGTAAAAGGTCCATGTATCATCCTTCCATGTTACACTCGTTTCCCGATGCATTTTTCTAAATTTGTGACAGCTGCTGCTCTGCCCTGAGTGACTTTCTGTAGGTGCAAATCCAGTTGTCCCATCACCTTTCCTTGAGAAGACTGTCTGTGATCTATTGTGTTGTGTTTACTCCTTAAATACTTAAGAATGTACATTTACGAGTCTTTTCCTGGCCTTGTTCTCTGTCCCTTTGACCCAGTTCCCTGCTCTCTCCTCAGCCCACATCGTCCTCATCACGAGCCGGGGGCAGGTGGAGGTGGCCAGGGCCGGAGCTCCAGCTTGTTCTTCCTCAGGGTGTGTGACCTGGGCCCTGTCTCTCCACGTTGCTCTGGGCCGAGTTTGATCCCATCCCCTAGAGGAAAAGTTGGAGTTGTGTTAGCTGTGCACTGAATCAGGTCTCTCTAGGAAGCATCACATGTTCACAACAGTTACTCTCCCATTGGTGAGTGGGGGATTCATCCTTGTGTGGGTCTTCGGGTTGATATGATTTTCAGAGTTTCCTAGATTTCATCTAGCAGCTCTTATGCAACATGTAAAATTCAATCCTAAATATTTTCTTTGAGCTTGCTCATGTAAATAGTATTTTTTTTTAAATTTTCATATTAACTTATCTAGGATGTTTGCAAGAAAATTACTTTTGAATATTAACCCTGTATTTAAACTCGCGACAGTTGCTTATTGTACCAGCGAAGCACTTTGCATTTTCTATACAGAGGTTCATGTCACCTGTGAACAAAGACAATTTTATTTCTATGCCCCAGTCTATGTTCTCTTTCCTGTAGTTGTTTTATTGCATCAGCTCAGACATCAGCACAATTCTGAATTTAAAGACAGAAGGGACCAGGCTCCTTCCTGCCTGAGTAGAGATATTTCTGGTTTGTCACCATTCAGTGAGTTCTAGCTGTTGGTGTTTTGCAGGTTTTAAGTAACAAAGTGAGGACTTCAAGTTTGTTTTCATGCTACTGGGAGCCCTGTCTACAAGAGAACGTTTTGGATTTTCTCTGATATTGTTTTAGCCTATATTAAAAAAAAGTTTCACAATGTCAACATACATTGTCCCTGACTCAGATCTGCTCACACACTCAGGGAATCTCATTTTGCATAAATTAACTCTACAAACATCAGGAAGGAAATCCCAGCTCCCTGGGGTCTCCTGAGCCCTGGAGTCCTGATCTGCTCACTGAGGTCCCAGCACCCCCTGCTGGTCCTGGGTGTCCCCAGCCCCGCCCTGTCCCTGCAGGTTTGTGTCTGGGCTCCCCCCTGCTCCCTGCACTGTGTGTCTCACACAGAAATACATGGCCGTGTCCTCAGGGCTCAGGCTGTTCATTTGCAGATACAGCGAGTTCTTGGCATTGTCTCTAGTGATGGTGAATCGGCCCTTCACCGAGTTTTCGTAGCTTGGGCTACCACCATCACCATAAATTCCTGAAACCCACTGGAGCCCCTTCCCTGGGGCCTGGCGGACCCAGCTCATGTAGTAGCTGCTGAAGGTGAATCACGAGGCTACACAAGAGAGTCTGAGAGACCCCCCAGGCTGCACCAAGTCTCCCCCAGACTCCACCAGCTTCTCCGCACCCTGGACACCTGCAGACACAGACACAGCCCGTCAGGACACAGCTCTCGGCCACCGCTTCTCCCTCCTCCCCCCTCCCCCTCAGGGTCTCCTGCTCCCCAGGAATCACCTCCCAGAAGAGCCCCGAGGAGCAGCCAGCTCAACCCACGCTCCATGGCGAGTGTCCGCGTCAGTCCTGACCGAGTGCCCCTGGTCCCGGCTGGCTCCTGTGCAGAGCTACAGGGTGGGCCGGGCTGGTTTTCTGCAGCAGGGGACGGCCCTATTTGCATGTGTCCCGCTATATAGCAGGCTCTGGCTGAGTCTGGGGACAGAGGAGCCGGGAGGTGCCTGGGACACTGGGTCTTGACAGCATCATCAGCATGTCCCTTATCAGGTGACAGAGCTGGGGGGACACTGAGCGCCTGTGGTTTGTGGGGACGCAGGCCCAGGTGCTTGTGCTCACAGTGCACTGTGGGATCTTCCCTCTCTGAGATCTTTGTCTGGTTTAATAACAGCCCCTTGTCAGAAGTGTCATGTTGAGGTACATCCTCACGTTTTTCGGGTGCCTTTGGAGTTATTGGTAGTTTCTTTCACTGATCAGAGCTTGTACCTTGGTGTAACCCCGTTTCTTCAGGCTTTTGCTGTGCTTTTGCCTTTGGAGTCTGGTCCACAGAGATACTGGCAGCCAGTGCAGGGTGTGTTGTTCCTTTCTCTGTCCTTGTTGAACGCAGCCTTATGTATGGAGCCTCGTTATGGAAACCACCCCCTGCCCAAGGACGGAGGAGCAGTTCAGAGAAATGAGGTGTGTATGTTCAATGTCACACTACTCAGCTATAAAAAAAGATAAACTCCTGCCATCAACAGTAGCGTGGATGACCTGAGAGGATTATAATCAGCAAAATAAATTCGAGGGACCAAGAATAGTGCTGGTTGGGTCGCTTACCTGAGGACACAGAGAAACCTGAGCCCAGAAACTCTTCACCTGTGAGCACAGGACAGGCCACGGGGGCAGGGGGGGCGGGGGACGTGGTGAGGGAGGGGCCCCCGGCCCGTGTGGGGGCTGCCGGGCCCTGGTGCTGGTGGGTGTGAAGGACTCTTTGTCGAGGTGTGAACCTCTGATCTCAGAGCAGTTACAGAGTCATAAACACACGTTTCACCCACAAACACAATAACCAAACAGTGTCCATACAGTGCTGATTACTGAAGTCTTATCATTAACGTCTCTGATCACAACTGCACAAAACTGGAATTAGCCACAGTGGAAGCCTGAAAAATCTTATAGAGACTCATGAAACGCTGCTGACTGCCCTTGCATTAGTGAGAAAATGATATAGAAATTGAATTATGCCCAGAGACATGAGCATGAAGTAATTACGCACCAGACCCTGTGGACACGTCAGAAACCACACACAGAGGAAGGGTCTAGCAGTCGGGACTCAGCACAGAGCAAGATGAGCCCGATAATAATCCAACAGTGTCCCTGATAATCGTAAAAGAAGAACTAATGAAACCAAAAATCAGTAGAAGGAGGGAAATAATAAAAATGAGAGCAGAATTAAATGAAACACCAGTGAGTAAGAGAATTGAAATGAGCAATGATAACAAGAGCTGGTACTTGAAAAAAATAACGTAATAGATACTCTGCACTCAAAATTAGAAAAAGGGGAGAAAACTCTAATAAACAGAACCAGGAATGATGCAGAGAGCTTTCAACCATACACTTACAACACAGAGAGTGAGCGACAGCTGGGAAAATCTGGGAGAAATGGATCAGTTTAGAGGCACAGATCCTTCTAAGACGGAATTAGGAAAATAGAAAACCTGAACAGAATAGTTACGAGCAGGAACACTGAAAGGTAATCAAAGTCTCCCAAAAAACGGAAACACAGCACTTGCCTGATTTCCTAGTGAGTCTGCCAAACCCTCAGGGGTAACCCAGGCCCGTCCTTCTCCCTCCCAGACTCTGAGGAGGCGGCGGCTGCCCAGGCCACTGTGTGAGGCCAGCGTGGTCTGACCCTGAAACCCACAGGGACACACGGACGAGAGGAAACTACAGACCAGTGTCCTGGAAAATGCAGATGCAGAAACCCTCAGTGTGCTCAGGGACTTGGCACATGTTTCCTTAGGCTGGTGGCTTTCTGGGTGTGAGTTTTCATTTTGTGTTTTTTTTTTATGTATATATTGGACGTATCTGACAAGCGTCATACTGGATTATCATCCCTAAGCCTGCTGCTTGCATGACTATTCTCATTTTATTTATTTTTGCAGAATTTAGAGTTTCATTTAATGAGTCTGGAAAACTATTATGTGAACTGGGTAATTTTTGTGGAATAACATCAAAGTCATGTGCACACTCACTCATGTAAAGGTTTTTCCTTTGTTAACTGTCAGGATTTAATTCTTTTACATATTACATGATGCCTGTGATTAAGTTTGAGTTGATTTTTGACAATTGCCGTCTGCCTGTGTTAACTTTTTCAGTACGTGCAAATCACTGTCCAGGTAGGATTTAAAACAAGTTTGTCTACATCCACCACATAATGACCTTAAAGTGTTATGATCGTTTCACTAAATCTGCAAATCCTGTGGGGAAGCATCACAGGTTAACAATATTTATTCTTCTCAACCTTGATCACCGGACACCCGTTCCTGTATGTAGTTTCACTGACCCTCTTTTTCAGAGTCTCCGCGGTTTCTTCATGGAGATCTTACACAATGTTGTGAGATTTGTACCAAGTGCTTTATTTGAGCTTCCTGTATTACTGTAAACTGTATTACTTCATTTTATTTTCATAAAAACTTCATATTAACTTATCTATTAAATGTATAAAGGAAAAGTAATCGACTTTATTCATCTTGTGAATTCACCTTGGTCTACGTGGTGATTGTCACTGCAGAGTATTTGTCCATCTTCTTGCATTTTCTGTGTAGACATTCAGATCAGTTGTGCGCAGAGTCGGTTTTATTCTGTGGCCCCGTCTGTGCTTATTTCATTCAGTTGTTCTGTTGAATTAGGTCAGATTTCAGTACAATTGGAAAATGAGATTTGAAACAGGAAAAGCTCCTTCTTGCCCCTCTTGGGGAGGTTTCTGCTTAGTCACAATTCAGTGACATCATAGTTGTTGGGTTCTAGAGGTTTTAATTCCCAAGGTGAGGACGTCTGTATTTATTGGGGTTCACTAACAGTATTGCATGATGTTGGGGGTGCAGTTTCCGTAGTAATTTCATGCATCTACCGATATAGTCACTACACTATTGTTTTAGTGTATTTTAATGGAAAACCACGTATAAGACTGTCAATAATCATGGTCTCTGCCTTTTCAGACACCCGTGCTTCATTCTCCACAAATTAACTCTCAAACCTCAGGAAGGAAATCCCAGCTCCCTGGGGTCTCCTGAGCCCTGGAGTCCTGATCTGCTCACGGTGGTCCCAGCGCCCCCTGCTGGTCCTGGGCGTACCTAGCCCCGCCCTGTCCCTGCAGGTTTGTGTCTGGGCTCCCCCCTGCGCCCCGCACTGTGTATCTTGCACAGTAATACACGGCCGTGTCCTCGGGGCTCAGGCTGGTCATTTGCAGATACAGCGAGTTCTGGGCGTTGTCACTGGAGATGGTGAATTGGCCCTTCACAGCGTCTGCGTAGTTTGTGCTACCAAAAAGAGGAATAATTCCTGCAACCCACTGCAGCCCCTTCCCTGGGGCCTGGCGGACACAGCTCATGCCGTAGCTGCTGATGGTGAATCCCCAGGCTGCACAGGAGAGTCTGAGAGCCCCCCCAGGCTGCACCAAGTCTCCCCCAGACTCCACCAGCTGCTCCGCACCCTGGACACCTGCAGACACAGACACAGCCCGTCAGGACACGGCTCTCGGCCACCGCTTCTCCCTCCTGCCCCCTCCCCCTCAGGGTCTCCTGCTCCCCAGGAATCACCTCCCAGGAGAGCCCCGAGGAGCATCCAGCTCAGCCCACGCTCCATGGCGAGTGTCTGTGTCAGTCCTGACCGAGTGGCCCCTGGTCCCGGCTGGCTCCTGTGCAGAGCTGCAGGGCGGGCCAAGCTGGTTTTCTGCAGCAGGGGACAGCCCTATTTGCATGTGTCCCGCTATATAGCAGGCCCTGGCTTGGTCTGGGGACAGAGGACCTGGGAGGGTCCTGGACTTTGGGATTATCACAGCATTATAATCATGTCCCTTATTGTCGGAGGCCAGCTCCGAGCAAAGTTATTGCGGTTCCGATGGGTGGTGAAGGCTTCGGCAACAGAAGGGTAGGGGAAGGGGAGAGAGAGACAGCACGCACACTGAGTAGTGATCAGGCTGCTCTATTTATTGCCCCAGCAGTGGGGTTTTTTATACCATAAATTTGGCTAGCAGGCATAGTTTCTAAAGATAATGATTGACTACAAAAATGAGGTAAAAATAACAGGATACATTTTTTTTTTAATTTGTTTATGTATACAAGCTGGGGTACAGGCTAGAGGCGCGGGGCGGCGAGAGGGTTCACCAGAGACAGAGTGGGGAGCAGAACAGGCAGATCAGAGATACACTGCTGAGGAGAGCAGCGGGCGAGGCAGGAGAGGTCTGCCACACCATGTGGGATTCTCCCCGGCTGGGCGTCGAACCGGCATCGCCCGCGGCCAACAGCTCCACAGCGCCGCGCCCAACCGCTGCACCACCTGGGAGACCCAGGATACATATTTTTGTTAGGCACATGATCGATTACATTTTCATTGCTATCAGGAGGTTTCTGGGGAAAATATTTTTTTGCTTAAGGTAAATTTTCTGAGATATGAGGTATAAACATAATGATTAACCTTTGCCCTGAGCCTGGAGCCTAAAAGGCGATAGCGTAATGTCCCTTTTTCCTGGAAACCAGAATTTGATCAAAGGAACCATCTTATTCCAACTCCGTGAAGTGGTTAATCACAGAAGCCATCTTATGCTGATTCCAAGAATCAGGCAGGGGAATGTAAGGGGAGGGGGAGTAAATGTTTTTGTCCAGGACACCACCCCAGGATCAGGCAAGAATGTACTTATGGAATGAGCAGCTCGGCACCTGGACCCAGTCATGGGGTCTTAGGCAATGGAGAGGTTACGCATGCAGGCATATCTTAAGAAAGTCATAGGTCTAACTCGAAAATATTTGTGAGTTAAAGTAGTTACGGGAAGAGATGTCGCCTCCTGGCTACCTAATGAGGAACTCTTCCCTGAAGGTCCTAGCTCCGTGCTGCGCCTTCAGGCCACTCGGGTGGGCCAGGGCGCGGCACCTTATCGAGAGACAGAGCTGGGTGGATACTGATCACCTGTTTGTGGGGACAGGCCCTGGTGCTTGTGCTCACAAGTGCGCTGTGGGGTCTTCTTGCTTGACATATTTGTAGGTTTTAGTATCAGTCAATTCTCACATGTGTTATGTGCACATCTATTTCCCATTCAATAGGGGTTTTTCATTTTACTGTTACTTTCCTTCACTGAACATAAGCTCTTTGTTTTATATAATCCAAATTTTTCATTTACATTCCTTCCTTTGCCGTTGTGCCCAGTCCACAGAGATATCGCGGAAGCAGTTCCAGGAGTTTTCTTCCTTTTCTTTGTCTATATTGATTGTGGCCATTTTTTGTACCTTAATTTGGGAAATCTCCTGACTGCCCAAAGACACAGGAGTGAATCGGAAATATGAGGTTATTTGTGCAGTGGCCTCTACTCAGCTACAACAAAGGGTCACTCCTGCCTTTTGCAACCCGTGGCTGGGACTATAGAGTGTTTATAGTTTTTATTTAACTGATGTAGGAAACAATTACTACTTGAACTGGGCCTTTATGTTCTATCACCTCAAGGTCATTACCACACAAGAAAATCAGTGTTTTCTCCTGTGTGATGGGCAGTGCTTCATCCTTCTCTTCTTATATTTGTGTCCCCCATGCATTTTAATTTAATTTGTGACAACTGCTTGTCTACCCTGATCACTTTTCTGCAGGAGCAAATTCAGTTGTCCATCACCTTTCCCTGAGAAGACTTTGAGATTTCATTGTGTTTTGTTCGCTTGTTAAAAACATAAATTGATGCGTTTGCGCGGGTCTGTCCCTGGGCCCTTCTCTGTCCTGTGGCCGGTGCCCTGCTCTCTCCTCAGCCCACGTTGTCCTCATCATGAGCCTGGGGCAGGCAGGGCTGGGCAGGGGGGCAGCTCCAGCTTGTTCTCCTCCGTGTGTGTGACCTGGGCCCTGGTCTCTCACTGGCTGTGGGGTGAGTTTGTCTCCATTCCCCGAGGACACGCTGTAGATTTATTAGCTGAGCATCAAATCCACAGTTCCCCTGGGGAAGCTCCTCATGTGAACAACAGTCACTCCCCATCCCTGAGTGTGGGACCCTCCGTGTGTGGGGTTGATCACATTTTCAGAGTGTCCTTGTTTTTGTCATACAGCTCTTAGGCAATGTGTAAATAAAACCAAATGTGTAAATAAAAACCAAAGTAATTTCTTTTTGAGTTTATTAATGTAAATAGTATTTTTGATTTTTCTTGTCATCTTATCTACTGGATGTTTGCAAGAAAATTACTTTTGAAAATTAACCCTGTGAACTTTCTATAGTTGCATATGATCACATTGAATCATTTTGCATTTTCTATGTAGATGTTCATCTCACCGGTGAATACAGGCAGTTTTATATCCTGTCCCATCTGTGTTCTCTTTCCTTTAGTTGATTTATTGCATCATCTCTGACATCAGCAGGGTTCTGAAAGGAAAGACGAAGGGACGAGGCTTCTTCCTGCCCTCGTAGGGATATTCCTTTCACTATTCAGTGAGATTCCAGCTGTTGGTGTTTTGTAGATTTTATGTAGCAATGTGAGGTGTTCAAGTTTGTTTTCATGTTCCGGGAAGTTATGTCCATAAGAGCAGGTGTTGGATTTTCTCTGGCATTGTTGTAACCTTTTTTTTTTTTTAATAAAAAAAAAAAACTGTTTCACAACATCAATATATATTCTTCCAGACTGTGATATGCTCACATCCTCACCGGTCTCCAATTCACCATAAATAACTCATAAACATCAGGAAGGAAATCCCAGCTCCCTGCTGTCTCCTGAGCCCTGGAGTCCTGATCTGCTCACTGTGGCCCCAGCGCCCCCTGCTGGTCCTGGGCGTCCCCAGCCCCGCCCTGTCCCTGCAGGTTTGTGCCTGGTCTCCCCCCTGCTCCCCGCACTGTCTCACACAGTAATACACGGTGTGTCCTTGGGGCTCAGGCGGTTCATTTGCAGATAAACCGAGTTCTTGGCGTTGTCTCTGGAGATGGTGAATCTGCCCTTCACCAAGTCTGCATAGAAGATGTATTTACTAGTTTCACTAATCGATGCAACCCACTGCAGCCCCTTCCCTGGGGCATGGCGGACCCAGCTCATGTCCTAACTGCTGAAGGTGAATCCCGAGGCTGCACAGGAGAGTCTGAGAGACCCCCCAGGCTGCACCAAGTCTCCCCCAGACTCCACCAGCTGCTCCGCACCCTGGACACCTGCAGACACAGACACAGCCCGTCAGGACACGGCTCTCGGCCACCGCTTCTCCCTCCTGCCCCCTCCACCCTCAGGGTCTCCTGCTCCCCAGGAATCACCTCCTAGAAGAG
>PVIJ01019447.1:0-23579 GCA_004024925.1 Scalopus aquaticus
CACTGATTAACTTTGAAAGGGCACAGCTCAGCAGGGGAGACTGCCGGTCAAGTCCCAGGGGTCAGGCAAACACAACTGAAATTGGGGGTGGGGGCCCAGAAACGCTGATGGGCCCATCAAGGACAGCCTCACTTCTGTGAAGCCCCGTGTTTGGCCTGCCTGCCCACTCTACCCCAGGGAGGGATGGGTTTTATGAACATCTGCCATTGAGTGGGCAGGGGAGCAGAAACACAACTCCACAGGTGGGGGAGGGCGGGGTTGCAAATTTGGGATTGCAGAGCAGCTGCACCTCAGTTTGGCAGAATAATATCTGATGAACTCAAGTTTAAATAACTGTGATAATGAAGATCACGGTACTAACTGGCCACTATCCATGTCCAGAGCACCGGCGATGCACGTTCCATGTAGTAACTCATTTAATATTTGCAATAAGGCACATGACAAGAACCTTCGGAGGCATTTGACACACTGCAAGCACCCATAATATCATCTCAATTGCCAGAAAGGAGTCCCTTTTCTGCCCAACACTTAATTTGAAAAGGAGGGAAGAGGAAAGGAACAAAAGGTAGAAACCCAGGAAGACTCGGAATTCGGGTGGGGGGGTGGGGGGGTTGGGTCCTGAAAGTGAAACGGAGGGTGGGGAGATGAGAAGTTAAAAGCTGAGGAAGCCAGCGCTCTCCGGCGCTGGGCAATTTCGAAGACCCAAGGATTAGAAGGAAGACAAGTGGGAAAGAGAATGCTTTCCAAGTCTGGGAGCTGGAAGGGTACCGAGACACCCCACTCCGCCACAGGATTGAAAACGGGTTCCCCCTCTTTAGAGGAAGACTACCACTGGGGGAATCTGAGGAAGGCCTGGGTGGGAAGCTGAGGACACTAAAAGAAGCGACCCCCGACGGAGGGGAGCTCCTGGAGAACCCGACCCGGATCCAGCAGGTAGGGAGCCCAGAGAGAGGGGACGCCAGGGACCCCAGAGCCCCGGCCAGCAATCGGGGGCTCCCCAAGCCTGGCTCTCACTCACCCGGTCGCCCTCCAGGAGCGGGTCAGCAGGGCGCGGCGGAGCGCAGAAGGCAGCTGCTGCAGCATCTCGGACTCGCGGGCGGTGGGTAGCTGGCTGGTCCGCCCAGGCGCTGCGGGACAGCGGGCCCCGCCCGGAGCGTACCACCTTGGAGAATTGGGGAGAACGGGTCACCCCGTCGGTCCTCTGAATGAGAGTCAACCAAAGTACCCCATGATTACCGCATTATAACAAAATATTTTTGCTTGAAGGGCATAAAAATAGGTTATTATGTGATACAGGACAAGGTATCCCAAAAGAGAAACCTTGAAATGTACACGTTTCCCCCTTTTCTTTTTATGGTATGGCCCAGCTTCCAGGCGGGGCCGAGAGGGAGAGGGCGTGAGCCCCATCAGCCAATCAGAGTACCACATGGAAGCTCATGGGCCAATCAGAGGCACGTTCCTGTTGCGGCCTTCCAAACCGGAGAGAGAGGGGCTGAAAGAGCCAATGAGAGGGCAGGAGCGGGGCACGTGGGAGGCGGGGCGGCCTGACCCGGGGCGCCGGGTTCGCAGCGCCTATGGTACGGCTGGCGACGCGGCCAACTCCTCCTGCTGCTCTTGGCTGGTGGCTCCCAGACTCGTCGGCGCCGTGGGGCCACAGCGCGCCCAGCCCCCTGCCTCTCTGTGGGGGCTGCAGCCGCCGGGATGGGCGTCCTTGCCGGACCCTGCACCCCTCGGCCTGGGGCGGGGCCACTGGACTCCCAGTGCCTGGTGCTTAGATTAATCGTCCTTCTTCTTCGCACATTATGGCCAGCAAATGATACCCCCGAGCTGGTCTGTGTTGGCTTTTTCTTCAATGGCCCTGCCTGCGGAACCAGCTGCTTCAAGGCTTACTTCCCCCCCCAGATCAAACTGTGTTTTCTCTTGGGAATTTTGCCTAAAGAACTAAAACTCAGATCCTGAAGACGAGATCTTAGGGACCCCTCTGTTCCTAAAGTACTGTCACGCCTTTTCTAGCACTTCTAATTTATGTTTTTATTTCTGCCAGCAGCATGAACCGAGAGCCTGTTTAGGAGTCAGAATTCAACTCATCTGGGCCTTAAGTTTCAAGGTATCTGAAATGTGGGTAGTAATTCCCATCTGGAAATGTCCGCATTATTTCGTGCTACTTTTCTTCTCCACTTTAAGATGCTTCTCGCCCCAGTCAGAATGACACTCGGAACTCCTGCCTGGGTCAATCAGAGGGAGGTCCTGTAGCAGCTTCTTAGGCTGAAAAAGCCGATCAGAGCAGGAATTGGACACGCGGGGAAGGGGGGGAAACCGCTTTTAACACCAGGCTTCCAGATGGTAAAAAAGTAAATCGTAATTGGTGATGGTTGCTTCTCTTCATCCTTGAAGATGCTAGTCAGACAGGCCCTGTTCACATAGGGCAATGTCTGCTAAATGTCCGGGTCATTAACAAGAAGAAACTAGAACGCTGGATAGTATCAAATCGCAGCCCCAGGTGCTGGCCTCTCCAGGGCAGGTGAGGTTAAAGTAGAGACTTTTTGAGGAACAGAATCTCAATTCCAAACCAGACTGTCTGTTTCTCAGCCAGCGATGGCATTTGCGCTCACTTCCCCTTCTGTGAAATGTGTATAATAAAGTCTGCTTCAAAGATTTTAGTGCCAGAAGCAAAGGCAACAAATGGATGGTGTGAAATTATACTCTTTTATCATTAATTGACTGATTACTTTGTTTTGGTGTTAAATGTGATCCCCAGTCCTCTCGCCTCTCCTCCAATCACCATTTTATCTTTAATTAAAAAAAAAATCACCATCAATTCTAAGACATTTCACTTTATTTAAAAGAAGCCAATATACAGGATATAAAGGGCATGATATTTACAACAGTACAGTAAACAGGTTGGTTTCTGGTAGGATCAGTAGTCTTTTAATGAGTATAAACCCCACTTCCCCTTGGAGCTAGACCCAGGTGGCAGACAAAGAGCAAGAGTGGTGGCATGGGACGACGGGACAGAAAGTCATCCTGAATGGGGCTAAAAATCAGGTAGATGCTAAAATGTCCTCAAAGGGGTCTTGGGGTTGGGGTGCCTTTGCCTCTTTTTTTTTTTCTTTTTTCAAGAATTGGCAGAGGGAATGGTGAGGGGTTTCCCCAAGAGAAACACACAGCCCACCTTGAGCCTGGAATCTTCCACCCCTGGAAAATTCTCTTCCAGAGAGACTTTGCATACACCCACCTGGCTGCGCAAGCTAGGAGCGTACCCTTCTAGAACCAGAGCTTGGGGTATCCAGGTAGAGGATCCAGGTCTGAGGAAGCCCCAAGTACCCTAGTTCCTCATCCAGGGTTCTGGAGGAGCTCAGCCGGGATTGCTGCCCAGAGCCAGCTCTGGGCCTCTCGTGGGCTTCACCCCTGCTCAAGCTGCCAGACAACCTAAGCCACTAGGGTCAGGTCCCAGAAAAGCATGGTGTTCCCCTACCTCTAACCCATAGCCACTCTTGGGAAAAGAGTCACTTCCCAACTCTTCCCCCAGCAGAGCTGATTTGGCAGTGGACCCCGGCAGACCAGAGCCTGAGTACCTGATCAGCACCCACCCTCGGAAGCAGAGATGCCCCTCCCTGTGCCCTTTGTCCTCTTCCTCTCAATTCTACATTGCCCCTGCCGACCCACTCCCACAAGTGCCCTCCCTCTAAGACTTCCAAGGAGCATGGGTGGGGGGGTGTCAGGGAAATGGACTGTGCTCTGCGGATGAGGCAGGAGGGGAGACAGGGTAAGGGGTACTCATTGTATTCAATCCAGCAGCAACATGCATTTGTCCACAGAAAAATGCTGGCTATCACAACTGCCTACCCTGGATTTAAAAAAGCCTTTCCTTTCACAAAAATAGATAAGAGTCTCTTGCTTTATAAATAGATTACACTGAGCTTAAGTTACACCTTATATTATCCCTTCCCCACACCCTGTCCCCCATCCCAAGCTAAAGGGTTTGATGGGCCACATCATCTGATCTCCACCCACAGAGACCTGAAGATGTGACATATTGCCACAAGAAAACAAAATGTGTCTACTTGCCAAAAACCGTTTTCCCGTGTATTCCACGACCAGGGAGCCAAAAGGAAGCTACTCTTCCTGCCCCTCCCCCAACCTCTCTTTTTGTAAAACCCCCAAAATAGGAGAGTAAGAGAGTGCAGCACAGGAGAGTCCATCTGAGGATTCTAAAATACCAGTGTCAATATGACACCGAGCTTAGAAGTAGAAAACCAAAATAAAGTATTTACAGCTTTACAAAGGGTGGACCCATTGGTCCCAGCTGGACCTGGTGCTGCCCCAGCAAGCATTGGGGTTTTTCTTGGCAAGCTGTGGGCTCGTGGTGAAGTGACAAGCAGGGCCCACTGGCAACTAACTCAAAAAAGAACTTGGTGAGGAAGGAGGCAGCCAGGCCAAGACCAGGAGCCCACAGAGGAGGCGGGCAGGACACACCTTGGTATCTCCCACCCACCAGTCCCAAATCCTTTCTCCCCAGGGAGAGCAGAGACTGGAAACAAGCAGGAAGGGAATGTCTGTCTCTGCCTCCTGTCACCCCTGTACTCCCAGAACAAATTCGGGGAACCTAGCCCCCCAAGACAAACATCCTATGTATACCAGAGGGAAAGTAAGTCACCACAGCACGCCCACGCTGTGGTCACCTCAGCCACCCTCAGGCGCCTTACTGCCTTAGCTCTAAAATAGGCCTGCACCCATTACCTTGACCGACCCGGACTGGCTCTCATTCTGCCCGCCTGCCTGTGACGCCTCCTCAGCCCTGGACGCAGGAGGCCCACGGGGCGGCCATTTTCCTGCCCACCCAGAAACGGAAAGTCTTTTCAGCAGCTGAGGTCCAAGCCCAACTGGCTCTAATAACCTTTGGTTAAAATAAGAAGGAAACGAAAACAACAACAACAACAATAATTGTCAGGTACGCCTGAACCCTGTAACCTTTAGAACAAGGATCAGTGTGGAGGGGAGGGGCTGTCTCCCCTCCGAAACCACCGTCCCTCTGTGTACCTCCCTAGGGCCTTCTTGGCTGGTAAGAGATGCTTGGCAGGGAGGCCTCTCAGGAGGCTCCCCCAACAAAACAGAAAAACAAGGGGAAACAAAGGGGGGAAACAATAAAGGCCACCAAATTCTGATAAATAAAAATTACAATCACTAGCACTCTCTCTCTCTACACATATATATTATACGAATATTATGTACAATGGTTTTAAGACTACAAAACAGGTAGGAAAATGGAAGAGAGAGAAGGCCCCTACAGGTCGCTGTGACCCTGGGGAGGACAGACAGGGCCGCCAGGGACCCAAAGCCAGAGAGAGTCCCCCAACCCCGCACCTGCTCCAGACAGCAGCAAGCAGCGGTGTGAGGAGTTCTAGGCCTTCACCTCCAGGGGGAGCTCCTGGGCCACCCACAACAGAAACCTGCACTGGGGCAGTAGTGGTACAAAAGGGAAAGGAAACCCTGCTCTGTATCGAGATTCCACCAGTGCCCTTGCCCTCAGGTTCCCCCAAGTCCTGGGGAGATACTGGCTCAGATTAACTCCCCAACTGGTCAGTCAATCAAATGAAATATGGAAAGAGGCTGACATGTCCATGGATGGGCCTCGCTTGGGCGCCAACTTCACCACCTGACCTGTCCTTTCCAATGCCTACCAAACGGGTGCTGGGGGAACAGTGGAGATCCAAGACGGTAGGGGCAGGGACTAACCCAGCTCCACTGTGGAAGGGGGTGGATGTCAGACCTGGTGCCCTTCAGACTTTCTCATAGAGAAATTATAGATAAACCCCGAATTATTGGTGGGGAAGGGAGGGGAAACATCAAGTCAACAGGCAATAAAAGACTCCCCTCCCCCGCCCACAGAGGTCCCAAGAAAGTCAGCAGTCAGGTGGGCCAAGGGCCTTGCAGCACCCAAACCTGACAGAAGCCCCTCCTGGGTCAGTGCTGGCCCCGGAGCTGCTACAAGAGACATTGTTCTAGCTCTGGCCTCCCTCCCAGCTCCAGAGCAGGCGTCTGGGACCAGGCCTACCTTCTACAATGATATAAGGCAAGCTGCTTTTTTTGTTTTGTTTTTTGCATAGTAGTTTAAACACAGTGAGGCTCCACCTTCCCCCACAGTGCCTTGTCCCTCTGCTTTGCCACTAGATCCAAAAAGAAATAAAAATTTGTCTTCCCTCCCTCCTTTCATCTTTTCTTTCTTTCCGCAAGTGAAAAACCTTGAAAGGTCCTCACCCGGGCCTGGAAAGGTTGCAGAGTCCACGGGCTCCTTCCTGGGGTGCATGGGCCACCCCAAGCCCAGCTCCAACAGGCGAGGGGCTGCAGAGGAGGGAGGGCACAGCTCACGGCCAATCAGAGGAGCAGGTGGGAGGGTAGAAAACCACAGTGTACCACGCCAGGGCCCGCCCTCACCTTAGAGTTTTATATAAAAACACCTGCTAGGAATAATTCTTTGGAGCGCAAAGTGGCTCAGCTTAAGGGAAAAGGCACAGTTTACACTGCATCATCCGGACAGAAGTCTGCATTTGTAACGTGGAGAACAATAGAAATTGACAGCACCATTCCTTGGGTGGGTGGGTGGATGGAGAAGGGGCACTGGTTGGTGGTAGGACGAAAGGAAGGAAGGAAGCAGCAGTCCCTTGGGGCCTCCAGAGAAGGGAGGACATAGGAAGTCTGTGTGATGAGGACTGGAGCCGCACCCCGAGAAGTCTTCCTGGCCTCAGGGGAGAGAGGGCAGAGGCGCCATCACCAAGCCCACTCGGCACGGAGGGCCTCGGTCATCAGCTGACCATGGGTTCCACATCCGCCTCCCGCTCAAACTCATCCTGGGTCTCATCTGTACTTCCTGAGTCGCTGCTGGCCACGGAGCTGGGGGACGGTGAATTCCTGGAAGGCAAAGGACATGGGGGGTGGTCAGAGGGCAGCCTGGGAACCCCTAAAGGGAGTCAAAGAGCAGGTAAGGTCGGGGAGCCATTTGCCCTGTTCTCTTTAGAATCTTCTAGCTCAGGAGCTGAAGGTGGCTCTCAAGAGCTCTTGGGGCCCTGTGCACCAGCTTCTAATTGCTCTGGGTGCTGAAAGCCCCTTGGGAGCAGGGACCACAGATCAAGATTGGTTCTTTTTTTTTTTAATTTATTTATACAAGCTGGGGTACAGGCCAGAGGCATGGGGCGGCGAGAGGGTTCACCAGAGACAGAGTGGGGAGCAGAACAGGCAGATCAGGAATACACTGCTGAGGGGAGCAGCGGGCGAGGCAGGAGAGGTCTGCCGCACCATGTGGGAATCTCCCCGGCCGGGCGTCGAACTCACATCGCGAGCTGCTGACAGCTCCACAGCGCAGCGCTCAACCGCTGCACCACCAGGGAGGCCCCAAGATTGGTTCTTACCCTCAGTCACCTATCACAGGGCACATAGTAGGTGCTCAGTAAACTCCAATCAGCTCAGAGCTCAGAGGAAGGCTATACTGCACAGTAGTTAACAACACTAGGTTCGAATTCTGGCTCCAGCAGAGATGAGCTGGGGGACATGCGTGAACCATTTGCTCTGCCCAAGCAACCCCTCCTCCATCTGAACAATGGAGACAACACTGCATTGGTGGGGGGTGGGGGGGAGCGCCAAGGAGCTGAAGATCTGACATGCTGAGCCTAAGCCCCCCACAGAGCTCCCCAAGGGTCTCTCTGCCACGCTGTATCACAGCCTGCAGGAATATAGTCAAAAGCATTTGTGCTTGGGCTGACACTGTACGTGCTTGGGCCGACACTGTACCTGCTCGGGCCAACACTGTACGTGTGATATCTCATTTTATTAGTCGTGTGCCAGTCTCCCGAACAAGGCTGCATATTCTTGCCTTGGTTTTGGTGCCCTCAGCAATACAAGGGGCCTGATGCATGCCAGTCTCCTGGGGACAGAGCCAAATGGCCCTGAGTTCAGAGGCAAATGGCCTCCTACCCCGTTTGTGGAGAGGAGTGCCCCGCCACCTCCTGTACCCCCCAATTCAACGGAAGCTCCATGAGGGGCTATGAGGGCACTGTGTTCCCACGCCTGTGCACACAGCAGGTCTTTGAGAAAGCAGTAGGGGCAGTAAGATAAGACAGGTAGGTCATCTGGTACATAGTAGGCGGTTAATATTCATTAGTTGGATATAAGGAGGGACAGACAGAGGGATAGATGGATGGATGGATGGGCAGATGGGTGGACCAGTTTGTAAGTTCTCATCCCACAAATTACCCCCAAAGACCCGTCCGCCCAGTTCCCACTAACTATCCCCAAGGACCCATCTGCCCAGTCCCTAGGGAGAACAGGGCCCCTACCTGTCTGCAGAGCCCTTGATGAGCCGGCGGCAGGTCTCCATCTGCACGTCCAGGCCGCGCTTCATGCTGCACATCTCCATGTACTCGTGCAAGTGTCGGTTCATGTCACTCTTGGCTGTGGCCAGCTCCAGCTGAGAGGAACCAACAAGGGCTAAGTGGGGGGCCACGTCACCCTGACAGCAGAACCCTCAGCAACCTTGCCCCTTGAGTCTTCAGCAGCAGCGCCCCAAGCCCTCGGGCCCTGCCTCACACACATCAATCTCCCTCTGCTCTCTGCACCCTGGTCCATGGCCTCCGGCGCACGCTTCTGAGCAAAGGGGAGGGGTGGCTTAGCAACCACAGAGGCAGCTTTTCCTGATAAGCCCCTCCAATCCTGCCAACTCCACCCTGCCTGGCACCCCTGCATTCCTTTCTATGTACTCGGTTAGAAAGGCCCTCAGTCTCTCATTCCTGATGCTCCTCTACCAAAGGTTCATCCTCCCGGGAAGGAGAGAGGCTCCTCTTTCCCTAGATGACAGCAGCAGCTCTCACTGACGGACACAGTCCAGTGCACAGGCTCTGGAACTCAGAACTGGGCTTGAAGGCTGCCCTGGCTGTGAGGCCTTGGACAAGTCACTAGATCTCTTTCTGCCTCATCTCCTCCTCTGTAAAACAGGCACTCGGCACCTGCCCAGGGAGACACCTGGGTACCCGCAGAGACACACCAAGGGCTAGGAATACAAGCACATACACACACCTGTAAAGGGCCTACTCAGCGCCAAGCATCACTCGGATGCCACCTCTCATTATCTTAGGGGGAAGACTTCAAGACTCCCTGGGGCAGACAGGGATTCCCACCCCATTTCATAAGTTTGGAAACTGAGCTTATAAATGGGGGTCTGGCTTGCCCGGCCCAGGCTCCCCATCCTGTATCTGGCCCACCCCAGCAGCCCCCGCCCGCAAGGGCACGTCATCCCAAGGGGTCTCAATCCTGACATCTCAGTGGAGTTTGCGGGGGTTCCCTCACCTCGATCTGGCCTATGGTTTCCTGGTACTCCTTGTCCCTCGTCTTAAAGAAGGATTCGGTCTCATGGATCAGGTTGCCCAAGTTCTCTTCTTGCTGGAAACAGAACAAAAGGGACCATTTAGCTGGGTGGTGGGGGTGGCAGGCAAGAATACAGATGAGGTGTCACTGAAAGGAGGTGCCCCCCATGGCCCCCTCCCCGGCCTTGGGGCGCAGCCCCGCTCACCTCGCCCTGCAGGTCGATGGACGGGTTGCAGTTAGTGAAATCCTCCCAGAGCAGCAGTGTGTCTTCGTTCTCCTCCCAGGTCAGGCTGTCGCAGTCGTCGTCAAAGTCAAAGGTCTCCCGTCTGCAGGGGTGACAGCGGAGCCCATGATTAGACGGGACCAGGCCCGGGGGAGAGGGGGCACTGCCCCACTGGGGTGCTCCTGCCAGGCGGCCCTCCGAAGCATGGGTGGTGCCAGAGGGAGCATTCACCTTACCCGTGCGGTTACCTCTTAAAATGCAAAATGTATTTATGTACTTTTTGTGCCACTGAGAACGTTTATTTCGTTAGGATGCCGGGTTTTAATCAATGGAGACTAGAGATTCTCTCCCAAGCACCTGCTTGCTGTTTGCCCTTCAACAGCTCATTTCTTGAGCCCCGATACTGCCTGAGGCGATCTACTGTTATTACCACTTTACAGAGAAACTTGCAGCTCAGAAAGAGCAACTCACTTGTCCAAAGTCATACTCCCAGCCTGGAACAGAGCCTGGGGCCAAAAGGCAGTTCTTTCTGTTCCCTGTAGTTTTCTCCTCCCCATCGAAACACCACCGAGCACCCATCACATGCTGGGTGCGGGACTGGCTGCTGAGCATACATTAGATGGCAATTCATCCCGTGCTCACAGCGACCCCACGGGGTAAGCGTGTGATTATGTCCATTTTGCAGGTGAGGAAACAGGCTCAGATTTGGTGGCTACTCAGCTGATGCAGGCTGAAGTCAGACTTGATTTCAAAGCCTGAATCTAGATTCCTGGGCTCCCCTAGTCAACAGAAGCGAAAGCAGGCTCACTAATCATACATGCCTGAGGGGGCTCCAGAGATGCACTGAATACTCCAACTGAAAAGGAACTTAAAAACCCTCAACCCAGCTGAGAAGGCTGATGTCCACAGGGTTAACTCACTTGACGGTGAAGTAGCCACAGAAGGGGGCAGGAGGCAGGATGCGAGTCTCCAGGTGCCACCCTTGGGGTTCCCCCACTGCCCACATTCCCTTCCTCAGCCCGTTCCTGGGCCCTGGGCCATAGACAAGGCTGGAGCCACCAGGCAGGGCCCAAGGAGAGCAGGTTCCTAGGCCAAAGGCGCCTAGCGTACCCGCTGGAGCCAGGGTCCCCAGCAAAAAAGCAGTTCCTGCAGAGGCCCCTAGGTGGCTTGGTGAGTCCAGGGACCAGAGATTGGGGGCGGGGGAGGCAGAGGGAGGCTCGTGGTCAGCTAGCCTAGCCCGGGAAGCCCCTGCCTCCACCAGGGCCCTAGTCGCATACTCCACTGCTGACTTCACTTCCTTCCCAGAATCTGGAATCTGACTTGCCCCAGCAGAGAAGTAGGGAGCCAGAAAGGACAGGAAGACAGACAAGAGAAGGGCTGAAAAGAGGCACCCCACACCCCACTGATCAGGAGGGCGGGGCTGAAGAGGAGGGCTGGCGGCCTGACAGAGAAAGTAGCAAATTCCTCCCCTTCTCCTTGGTCTGAAGCCCAAGCAACTGATTTTGATCAAAACAAAACAGCCTGGACACGGGGGCATTATTCAAAGACTTCAGAGGAACTGGCCTGGACAGCCTCTGCTTTGGGTCCCAGCCCACAGCTAGCAGAGAGTCAGGGGCGGGCCGGCGGGGCTGGGTTAGCAGGAGCTGGGCTGGAGCAGCAGGGAGGGGGTGATCAGGCCAATTTTTTTTTAAACTTAGGCAGCTTTACGACCAGATAAACCCAACTGACTACTGAACCCAGCTCGGACCTGTCTGCACTGATGCCCTTCCCTACAGCGCTGGGGAAGTTTTCATGCGTGGAGCCCCCACTGACGCTCAGCTCACCTCATGCCTGGGGTGCTGGTTCCCTGGTGACTTTATGGAAATGGGGACAATGATTTCTCCAGAGAAACCATTTAATCCCACCAAACCCAGTCTGGGTCTCTGGGTTTAGAATCCTCCCTTATAGCCTGGGGGTGCCCAAAGCCGTGCTCGGGACACCTAGAGCCAACCAGGCCTGCTCCCCCAAAGCCCCTCTCAACAGCAAAAAGTGTGAACATGAGCCTGGGGGGGTGGGGGGTGGATATCAAAAGAGCAATCAAGAATCTAGGAGTCTCTTTCTTACCCTCAGATAGAAGACCCCCCCCAATCCAGCCCCATCACAGTTCTGTTTCAAGGGATGGCGAGTCGAGGGGAGCGTCTGGCAAACCCAGTCCCTTCCGGCTCAGCTCCCCCTCCTGCTCACAAGTGGCCTGGCTCAGCTGCAAACGGGCCACGAGGCCAGGGACCAGGCACAGAGAGGGCGGAGCGGGGCCATCTCGCAGTCCAGGCAAAGGAGCCCGGGGGGTTAAGCTACCAGCATGCCATCACTGGGCCTGGCGCCGGCAGCGCGCTCAGCCGGGGCTCATGAGCGGGCACAAGCCAGCTCCGGCTTATCACTGACCATATCCGACCCGGGCAGCCCGGGCCGGCTTGAAGCCCAGCTCCGGCACGTATTAGCGCTGGAAGGGGGCCAAGTCGCTTCCCCTCCCTGAGTCTCAGATTCCTCATGTACAAAGGCAGCGATAACCCAACCTCCCGGCTGCCTGTCTGGAGTTGGCAAAGGCGCGACCGGAAGCACCCTGCAGATGAGGTGCAGAGGCCAGCGTGGTGGCCAGGCGCGTGGATCCTCTCAGCCATCCCCCAAAAAGGAAAACCAGGGCGCCTGGATCCACGGCTTGATCGAGAACGCCCCTGGCTCCCAGATAGGCTCACCATTGCCATTTCTGAAAACACAAAACTTCCCAAACTAAGATGTTGGCCAAAATCCCCAGCAGCTACTGCCCGCCCAGGCCACAGTTGGCCCGCCCTCCCCTAGCAATCTGGGGAAACCAGGTGGCGCCCCCAGGCTGGGGTGGGCAGCGGGGAGACTCACAGCTGGTTAAACATGCGCTTCATCTCATCTGTGATGTTCATGGAGCCGACCTCGTCGTCTGGGAACCGGGTCACCTCTCCGTCCTGTTCGGAGTTGTCATCGTCGGAGGCCACCTTCTTCTCTTTCTTTTTGGGGACCACCTGGCCCGGAAAGGAAGAGGTCAAGGTCACCGGGAGGCTCTGCTGGGGTGGAGGGCAGCGTGGGCTGGGAAGGGAGGCTGCGTCCCCCAGATGGGTGGCGCGTGGCTGGCCAGTCACAGCCGGGCAGGGTGCGCGGGCCCGCTAAGAAGCTGGCGCGTTAGCAGGAAGCGTGAGGAGGAGACGTGCAGGACAGAGGACACGGACAGGCCAGACCCTCCCCTGGTGGGGCCGACTCAGCTCCTTCCTTTGCCAGAGAAGCAGCCCCACAGCTGGGGCAGAGGAGAGGGCCAGACTGGAGTGCAGTCACCTGAGCCGCCTCAGAACCAGCCAGAGAAACGGAGAACCTCGTTTCCCTCCTGCTCAGGCCAAGGCAGCAGGCAGGCGGCCCAAGGTTCACCAAGCTCCCGCCACTACAAGCAGACAAGACACGAGCAAACCAAACCACGAGCTTGGAGAAGGTGGCTCCGCTTCCCAGCAGAGGGCGGTGAGAAGGTACAGAGATGGACCCAAGGCCTGGGAAGGAGCCCAGCTCCCCCTTCTACATCCAAAGTCACACACGGAAAGCAACGACACACCAGAGTGACCCAGTTCCAGCAAAAGCCACACCACAACCCCAAACTCAGACAGTGACACGCGCCCTGCATTCGGCTGGACTAGCCCCCAGCCTGCCGGTGTCTCTCGGGACCCACTCTTGCTTGTGGGGGGTGATGGGGTGGGGGTGAGAGGCGTATTGAGACTTCGGTAGGAATGGAAACTAGTCAGAGGCCAACAGCTCTTCACAATTCTGAGAATTCACAATTCTCATCTGCTGACTCAGGCCGCTCGCCCAGGGCCCCAGTAGCCTGTTGGTGCCACGTCTACTGTCACCCCCAGGGAGGGGTCTGATCAGCCACAGGATGAGGCGCTCAGCTCTGATGACGGGGCAGACGCACCTGAGTCTACAGTCCCTGGTTCTGTGTTTTCTTGGGGGAGGCCAGAAGGTTGGGGGAGCATTGCTTCTGGGGGAAGGAGTGTGAGGGGAGCAGGGGCTGGCCAGGCGGGGGTCAGGGAGGGCCGGCCGCCCCGGGAGGCTGGCAGTGGCCGGTGAGCAGGGTGGCCCTAGTCACCTGGAAGATCTTGGACACGTCTTCCGAGTTCCGCTGCTGTGCGACATCGCACAGCTTGGCCGTGATATCGATTCGGCGGCAGATGTCCATGTCCACCTTCATGGCCTTTTCTTGGATCTTTGTGTCCAGGTCTGTCATGGGCTGCAGGGAGGACAGCAGGGGTTACGTGAGCAAGGGATGGAGCAAGCATGGGTGGGGTGGGGGTGGAAGCGCTCCCAGGCTCCTGCTGGGCAGAGGCGGGAGACCCCTAGGTGTCTGGTGGGAGAACCCCAGAGTTCATGGGGGCCTTGAGCTTCTCCTGGGAGTGAAGAGTTGGGCCAGTGCTGCTCAGGTGGGGGGCAGAGGGTGGGGGGTCATGGAAGCTAACAGCATTGGGGCCGAGTGGACATGAGGCCGTGTCTGTGGCTCTCCCTAAGAGCTGGAAGGCATCCTCGCAGCAGACACAGTGTTGGCGTTCATTTTGTTAGAGCAAAGAAAAAAGAAAGACAACTCCCACTGTTGAAAGACACCCCTTCTTTCCCACCCCACGCCCCCACACAGATGCCTGCTTGCCAAGGCAGCGTCACTCTCAGGGATCCCACCCACACTGACAGCGGGAGCCTGCCCAGGTTCAAGGGGGACCCTTGGATCCCAGCCTCACATCCCTTGGAACCAGAAGCCACACCAGGCTCCTCCTCTTCTGGCAGGCTCCTTCATACACTGCCTGCCGCTGGAAGGTGGCAGGAAACCGGGGTCCCCAGCAGGAGGGCGGGCTCTGCAGCTCCCCCCACCCGAGTCACCCAGAGTGGCTCTGAGCATTGAAAGGGCGCACACACTGGTCTCCCCTGACTTACAAAGCAACCCCACTGAAGGCCGCTGCCCTGGGAACCTCACAGTTCCCTTGACTGCCCTCCAGCCCCCACAGTGCCCTGACCCCAGAGGCCCGTGGCCACCACCAGCCCTCATCCTGGCGAGCCGGGAAGGAGTCGGAGCAAACACACACAGACCATCGGGAGAGCCCGGCGAGGGCAGGATGGGTTAAGCGGCAGATTAATGCATCTCTGCTCAGACCAAGGGAAGCGGAAGTGGGGTGGGGGCGGGAGGGCGTCTGGTCTCTGATGCATCGGTCATCCTCACGGTCAAACACAGCCAGCCAGGACTCTAACTAGAAGCCAGCTCTGGAGCCTCGGAGTGAATGAAGCGTTTTGCATGATGGGCGTAGGGGAACATCATGACGCCTGGCACAGAGGACGATGGCACTTACGTCACTCATGAGTCCCTTAAACACCACCAGCTCCGCCTTGAGCCGCTCGATCTTCTCGTTCATCTCCTCCTGGATGGCTTCTGCCTCCTGTGCTGCCTACGGCACAGAGATGGGGCAAGGTTGAGGGGGGCCGGGCACCCTGTGGGGTGGTATTGCACCCTGTGTGATGTCCAGGCAGGTGGGGGACCGAGCTCTAGGGAAGGGGTGCTAAGGACCTCGCTCAGCTTAAAACACATCTCAAGGGATGATTTATTGCCTGGAAAAATCCATGGCAGATATTAAGGGAGAAAGAGCAGGTTCCTGTAACAGGTTAGAATACCTGGTCTATTCTTTTGAAACTGCTGATCACTGACCATCTCATCTCACGTGTGGCAACTTAGCTGAACACACACACCAACAGTGGTGTGTGTGTTTGCAGAGAGAAGCCTACCAACGAAGGATGGGAGAACTGGGGACAACTGATTTTCTTCGCTGTGCTTCTCTGAAGTTTCCAAATATTTTTGTGAAATAAAAAGTACCTTTGTTATCAAAGAAAGGGGGGGGGCAGTCATCCTTCTCCTCCTACATACTGACGTTATGTATTCTGCCTCTGACTTTCTCAAAAGAGAAACACTTTATATATCAGAAAGCAATTCTAAGGTTTGAAAGAACTTTCCACACCTTCTCCGGGGCTGCTGTTCTTGTGCCCACTGAACTGAGAAGAAAACAGAGGCCTAGAAGGTGAAGTTTGCTGCCCAGAGTCCACGGCATGCAGGTGACAGAAGCGTCCAGAACAGAGAGTCCAGAATCAGAGTAGCAAGGGAATGTCCCCACACCAGCCATGGAGGCCCATTGGGCCCTGGTCACATGCCCACCTGCCCTCTCCAGGCCCCCAGGTCACAGGTCAGTTTCTTCAAGCTGGTGGCAGGGGAGCTTAGACACTCTCCAGTGCAAGCCTCAGGTGGGGAGCAAGAGGCTGCGGCGGGGGGATGTGGGGGGCACTAGCCCAGGACCCCCATAAGCATCAGGGCTTGGAATGCTTCCTGGCTCTGAAGCACAGGAGGGACACTGAGTGGGGCTGCGCTGGCAACTGCCCCCAGCTTTGCCCTATGGACACTGTGCCCTTGGTCACCTGCGTCTGCTGAAAGACCCCCCTGGTGCATGCCTGCGGCGCTTACCTCCTGCAGTGTGTCCACCACAGTCTGCAGGTTCAGGCGCTTGGCGAGCTCCTCCTCCCATCTGCAAAAGCCAAGAGGGACAGGTGGTCAAACAGTGGCTTCTCCATGTCAGTCCAGCTGCAAACGCAAGGCCAGCACCCACCCTGACCAGCCCCGGGCTGAGGCCCACTGCTGCCTGGCCCCCAGGAGCTCCCAGTCTAGGGAGCTGATGCAAAACCACCACACCAGTTGGCGTGACGCAAGCCAGGAGCCTGGTGTGGTCATAGTATCAAGCGGGGTGAGGCAGGCGGGACCCCACCCGGGAGGGACCCCATCCCTCACGCAAACCATAAAATGTGGCTGCTCATCTGTGGCTGCAGGCCCAGTGGAGGGGCTGATCCCTAGCCTGGCTGCAGCCAGCTCCGCACTAGGACTCTGTATGGCAAGAAACATGCTTTTCCTGGGCTGACCCGTACGATCTTGTCCTGCAGCTACCGCCACCAACACAGATGTCTCCTATACAGCCATCACCATCCTTGTCTTACGGAGAAGGAAACTGAGGCTCAGAGAGGCTAAACATTTCACCCAAAGACACACAGCTAGTGGGTGGGGCTGGGACTCCAACCCAGGTCTGCTGTATTACATTAAAAAAACAATGAATACAGTTCTCGCTTATTTTACACTTATTACACGCCAGGGCCTGTTCCAGGGACTTGACAGGTCACTGTCTCCTTGGGGCACACGTTGGTGAGGAAAGGACAGGGGAGAAGCCATGCCAGGGCTCCTGGTGTACCCCAGCACTGACTGAAGGAAGGGGTGAGAAGACAACTACTCAGTCATCATCACACCACCGCTCGCCACCACTGAGCGCTTACTTTGCACCAGGAAGTCTTCGTTAGCCCACGTTACCCCAGACTACAGGTGAGGCAAGGCGGCACAGAGGCAGGCACCCAAGGTCAGGAGGCAGGACTGAGGCTCCAGATGGAGCACTCTTAACCCTGCCAGGCTCCCAACCCGGTTCCCCAGCAAAAGGAAGTCGGGGGGGCCAGCTTGCTATCCCTTTCTCCATCCTGGGACACACAGCTTTTCTCTTTCTCACCCCGCTGCCACCTCCCTACATGGCCTCGGAGCTTGGAGGTCTGGAAGCCTTTTAGGATGCTGTCGGCCCAGCTAAAAATAGGCCAGAGGGGAGAAATGGATGAAGAGTCCATTACATCATCCGCTTTTGGAAACAAGAGAAAACGGATACTGTTTGCACACAGAGGAAAATTCCTCCTCCCTCCCACACGAGACAGCCGGCCTGGCCAGGGCTGTGGGAGCTCATGCTCTCCCTCGCCCCAGTTCCCACGTCTTCACCAGCCCCCGATGCCCGCGGCCAGGGCTAGAGCTGCTGTGGGTACAGGAACTCAGCGGCCGGGGGCTGGGGCTCCTGCAGGGGTGACAGCCACAGAAGCAGCTGCGGAGGGCAGCCAGAGAGCTGACGTCTGAGCCAGGGACATCTCACTGAAAACCTTCATGCTACATCCAGGGGGACAGGCCCAGAGAGCACGCGGAACTGGTCCGGGGCGGGGCCAGGCGTCTAGCCCTGTGGGGGACAGGACAACCTCAGCTCCCGGCCAGCAGCACGAACCACGGAGGGAGACCAAGTCCCGGAACACGAGTCCTGGGCTGAATCAGCTCTCCGGCCACGCTGCTCTGCGGGGCCAAGGGACTCGATTCCCAGCCACCGAGCGGGAGCAGGGGCAAGAAGGCCGGGTGTGGGCTGGCTCCTACAGCAAGAGTCCCCACTGGGCCTTGCAGCACACAGCAGGAGCAGCAGAGAAGGGGGAGCGGGCAGTCAAGGTGCAGGACAGGGAGCATGTCACCTCCAAACACTCGTCTTCCAGACCGGCTCTCGGGAATGGGGCTCAGCCCACCCCTCACCTTTCCTCATGTTCTCATAAGGAAAGTGGGAAGGAGGTCAACAGACCCATTACACAGATGGGGAAGATGGGGCTCAGAGAGTGAGCTCAGCATGCTGGGGTCAACCCGCGGGGAGGTCGTGAGCCCCATCTTTGGAGCTCAGCCTCCCAAGCAGCCTGGGTCCCAGACGATGGGCTCACACCTATCACGATGTGAATTATTAACGCTCTTGGGCAAAGAATTTTTCCCCAAACCCATCATAGAGAAGAGGGATCTGGGGTTCAGAGAGGGGAAGCAGCTTGCCCAGCTCGTAGCAGCGGTGGGACTCGAGTCTCGAGCCGAGATGGGCGGGCAGATCTCCTGGGGACATTGTTCACATGCAGGCCGAGTCAGCAGGGCTGGGGTGGGGTGGGCGCCACATATCTAATCAGCCTCCCTGCAGACAGCACTGAGGCCCCACACCTCGCTCGTGTTCCTGAGCCACACCCCAGCAGACGAGCTTGCACACTGATTTCATGGGCCTTTGATTTCCAAAGCCAGAAAGCAGGCGGCCGGCACGCCTGCTCCAGGAGAGCGAGGACGGACCCAGGCCGTCCACAGCAGCTGGCATGGCGGGCCGAATCTGCTGGCCATGCTGACGTCCCTCCCAGCACCGCGGGGAAACCTGGCTCTGTCGGCTCCGATGTTGACAGTGCAGAAAAGCTCTGCCCTTCAGCTGCTGTGGCTGACGGGAGAAAGGACGGGCGGGTGGTGTGTTTCTTAAGGCGCCCCAGATGCCCCACATTCACTACAACCTGGTCCAGGGGCAGGGAGCAGGCAGCTTAGCTGGAAACTGGTCAACCAAGTTGTGGGCTCTGAAATTTCAACACCTGTTTCCCAGGCACCCTCCCGTGACCTGGATCTGCGCACGGGAGTCGGGTTTCGGGTGAGGGACACAGAGACGGGGAGCAGGCAGTTGCCACAGAGAAGGGTGCGCACACCCGAGGGCCAGGGGTCTGTGATGTCATGCCCCTAAGCCTTTGGGTCCTGACGCAGGCCCAGCCCGCTGAGCTCAGAGGCTGACACTTGAGCAAGATGGCGCGGCCAGGAAATGCAGACGGCTGGATTCAAACCAGGTCTGCTTGAACCCAACTTGGCTCAGTCCAATTTGGGGGCTGCTAGAGAAGCCATGATTGGAAATCAGAGAAGGGGGGCACACTTAAGATGGCATTCGGAGCATGAGAGTGAGTCACCTCAAGTCCCCAGCAGTGGTCTGGGCGCTGCTCTGTCAGGGAAGGGGGTTCCCTTCTGCTCAAAGGGCCCCCGGCTAATAAGGGCGTCACTGGAGGCCAGTGGGAGCTGCCTGCTGTCTGGCTTTGGACATCAAAGGCCCATGAAATCACTGTGCAAGCTCGTCTGCTGGGGTGCGGCTGAGGAACACGGGCGAGGTGTGGGGCCCTCAGTGCTGTCTGCAAGGAGGCTGATCAGACATGCGGCACCGAACTCTCCTGTGGGGAGGTGGGGCGGGGGACAGAAGTACCCATCCACCACCTCACACCGGGCTGCGAAGCCCCAGGGAGATCCCCTCCCCACTGTACAGGTTGGGAAAAGACGGGCCAACGTAGCCTGGAACACCCCATGCCTCCCCGCCCACCCTCACCCAAATTCTCCTCTCTTGAGGTGTTGGCTAAGCGAAGGGAGAGGACACGGACTGGTCACTCTCTCGGTGTGTGGCCGCCTTTACCACGTGAGGCAGAGACACATAAGTATACGGTAAAAAGCACCACTTACACCTCCCCTAAGGACTGGCCACATTTTACAGATGAAAAAGCAAGCTCAGAAGTTACTCCTTCCCCCTTCCCTCTCCTTCCTCCTGAAAATCTCTTCATTCTCCCAGGAGTGTCTTAAATGTCTTCTCTTCCCCAGGCCTCAGCACACGCTTCAATCTTTTTCCTTTCTGGCGCTCCAGCGTGAGGCTGCCGAGCCCCGTCCCGCCAAGCGGCTTGGCCGTGGTGGCATCTTACCAAGTGTGGCTCTCACCCAGCCAGCCAGCCCAGCGTGCCGGGACAGCGACGGATCACCTCCATCTTACCTACCACCAATCGGGTCCCAGACCTGGCTTGTGTGCTAACCAGCCAGGCCTTCTCTTGCCCCCCCACCATCTCCCCTAAAAGTCCTTTTTCTTCCCCAGTCTCAGACCACCTCATAGGCATCCCGGCCCCTCAACCCACCGCTGTGCACAGCGGCTTCCGAAGCAGGTGAGATTGAGAATGACAGCGAGGGAGAGGAGGGGGAGGGCAGGGGCAGCTGCATGAATTCCACGTGCGTGACGCTGGGCGCCCCCTAGGCCTTCCCATGCATGGCCTCATTTAACTTCACATGACCTGGAGCTAGAATCATTATCTCCCAGACGGAGAAGCTGCCGCCCAAACCATCAAGCACCTTACCTATTAAGATCACACAGCTAGGAAGGTGGGTTTTTATTTTACAAAGGAGATCCCCCAAAGTGAACCAGAGAATGCCCCAAAGTGAAGGCACTGCCGGCCTGAGGACTTCCCAGGAGCCGAGTTCCCAGCACTGACTGCTCCACTCTGTCCAGTCCACTTGGCTCCAGAGTCTCTCCGAGGAGAGGCCTGGCCAGGGGCTGACGGGCCAGGGCAGGAAGTGGGCAGGGGACGGAGAAGGCTTCACGCTCCCACTTCCCACAGCCTCCAGGCCAGGAGGGGGAGGGGGTCGGGACAAAGAGCCAGGGAGAGGAAATGACTCCAGAGAAGCACACTGCAGCTGAGTCTTCACAGGAGCGCGCATGTGTGAGGCCTGGCTGGGGGTGGCTAGAGAGGGGTGGCAGCACCCCCAGCCAGATGTGGTCAGCCTTCATTCCCGAGCAGCCACCTCAGTGGACCAGAAGTCTGGAAGTCTCTCCTGGCTGCTGGGGGGAGGGGTGGGCATAGCCCGCACCCCCAACCCACTCTCAGGTCCCGGGTCTCCCCTCCCCCAGCTGCCCATGAAGACTCAGCCGCAGGAAAGGGGCGGGCGAGCCAGCCTGGGGGGTGGGTCGGAAAGCTGAGCTGAAGTCACTGGCAGAGGGACTGACTCACAGACTTTTCACTTCCTGTGCTGTGGGCAGGAGAGAAAGAGAAAGAGACTGGGGCTCTAGCTGCAGAGTGGGTGGGGCCCAGCAGAACAATCAAGGCTCCAGAGATGGGGGGGTGGAGTCTTAGAGATGGGTCAGCAAGAATCCTGCCCCCACCACTTCCTAGCTATGTGACCTTGGGCAAGTCAATTACCCTTTCTGAGCCCCAGTTTCCTCATCCGTGAGATGGGACGCACCACCCCTTCGGTTTGAGCTGTGGAGTGTGGCATGGCTGGCCCAGCCGCCCGACCCCGAGACCAGGAGGGCACCACAGGGATGGCCCACACCTTTCCTGGGCGGGCACGCCCAGGCGACTCACTCAGGTGATGGGAAGTGAGCTAGGTGAGGCTGCCAGGCCTGAGCCGGTGGAAAACTTCATTCTGGGCCAAGCGTGAGCCCGGCCTCCGGCGGAGGGCAGGTGAGGGCAGAGTGCAGCTTCCACATGGAAGAGCTTCCACACGCACAGAGCGCACCCCACTGTGCTGGGGGCAGGCTGCCGAGGCCAGGGGTGGGGGGGGATGCTGGACTGTCCCCTCTCCACTGCCCCCAGCTCCTAGGGGTGCACAGAGGCACGCACCCCTGCTCAGTGGACACGTCTCCCACTTGCGGGCTGGGGCTGAGCCAGTGCCCTAACTGGCCATTCTCCTCGAGACTAACACGGAGCTGGGGGGGTGAGGCTGCCGGCACAGGGGCACAGAAGCACCTGTCTTCACGTGCAGCTGGTCAGATGCAGGGTGCCCATCAGAGCAGGTTCCCCAGGGAGTCTGGGTGGTGTGTGAAGGTGGTGTGTGGGGCTTCGGCGGCCCTGCTAGAAAGCTTAAAAATATCCAGAGTGTCACTGCCCCCTCTCCACAGCACCACCACACTCATCACTGCGCTTGCCACAAACAGTTCGTGTTGGTGGCAGAGGAAAATACAGATGAGCAAAAATGGCAGCAGGGTGGAGCGGGGCGGGAAGACGGAAGAGCCCAGCCCTTCGAGGCGGGCCCTCCTCCCAAGCAGAGTCCATGTCCTGACTTCCGCCTCCCACGCCGTGTCCGGCGAGCATCTTTCTCCCCCAGAGAGCTGGGCCTGCAGCCTGCAAGCAGGGAGACCCGCTCTGGGTACCTCTGGGCACTGTCTCTCCCACGCTCACCCTCCTCCCCACCATGGATTCTGGTGCTCCGCCGGCACCCAGGCCTGCGCCTGGCGGGAAGGGACTCCTCGCAGATGTGCCCATCCGTGGCCCGGCTGCCCAGCTGTACTCTGCTGCTTGCGGAAGGAAACACAAATTAAATGCCAACTGATTGTCTCCATGGAGGAGGTATTAATTTAATGCGAACACTTAACCAGGGCAGCCGATTCCATTACAGGCGGGCGGTAATGGCCCGGGCAAGCCGGAGCACGGGCTGGTGATGGGCCGGGCTGAGGAGCCACCACGTCAAGGGGGAGCTCCACCGAGCTGCTGTTACTACACCCCCTCTGGGGACCCAGTGGATGAGGTTGTGCGAGCCAGTTCAGGGGGCGGCGGGGTGTAATGTCCACAGAGACAGGCCCTATGGAGAGGGTCCTGGGCCAGGAGCCATGCATAGCCCAGTAAGTCCCTTCTCCGCCTGGGCCTCAGCCTCCCCATCTCTAAGAGGACCTTTAAGAGTCCTTCTAGACAGGACCTTAGCGCGCTGCCTGAGGACCCTGGTGGGGGCTGGAAGAGGTGACAAGCTCGGGGGCACCACCTCCACGCAGTTCTGCGTAATGGCAGCCCTCATGCCCAGACATGGGGGTGGGGGGTCGCATGCATCGGTTCACTCCTCCCCCACTCATTCACCCCATCATCACCTCTGAGGGCATGCCACGAGCAGTGCAGGTGTCCAGCATCACAGGGGACGGGAGTCTCCGCTGACCCCACTAGGAAGGGCAGGCAAACTGAGAAAGTGGCCACTGTGTGACCCCCAGAGGGCCCACATATCACTAGCTGGGAACCTCAAGTTTCCTCCTCTAGTAAATGAGTCCTACTTTGTAGAGTTTGTGGATTAAATGAACAGGTGCCAGTGAGGGGCCCTAGATCTAGTCCTAACTCAGCCCTGACTTGCGTGTGACCTTGGGCAAGTCCCTTCCCCATCCCTCGCATCACTGTCCCATTCTTAATGCAGTAGTGTCCGGTGGGATCCATCCTAAGGGCCACTCAGCCAGCTGGAAAACAATTTCCTTGGTCCCTGGACCAACACCCCACATGGACCACAGAGCTATTTGAGAAACCGCAAAGTCTCAAAGCCAGCTGGGACATCAGTCTCTGCGTTCAAACCGATGTGTGTAGTGGAGAGAAGAGCAGGCGCTCTGGAGCCAGAGGCCCTGGGGTCAAACCCCAGCTATGCAGCTGGCGGCTCTGTGACCTCCGAGGACAAATGGCCAGGGAGGTCCGGAGAGACTGGTCCTGGACCAGGCTGCGAATGACAGGCCAGACCCAAACCCGGGACTGCCTGACCGTCAGTCTC
>PVIJ01019448.1:0-23578 GCA_004024925.1 Scalopus aquaticus
ACTTTTTTTTAGCAGTCCTTTCATTCACCTTCCTCACTAGCTCTATTATACACGTTTTTGTAATATTTTGTATATAATTTTCCCTAGTTACCCAGTTTCTGACGTATTTTGTCATTTGATATACACACACAACTGCTAGATATTCAAAGCATTTTGCAGAGGAGGAAACATTTTGGTTCATTTCACTGATTTGGCCGTGCCCACAAGGAGGAGGTGTTGTCCCTGAGGCAAGCCCCAATAGATTCCTGGTCTTACCCCTCCCTTCACCAAGCTTCTTCCCAGCTCGCTGGTGCTTTGCCCCAACATGGCGACAGGACAGCTTCATGTAAGCAGCTTGGGCAATATTTGCCCATGGGTGCTTTCTATACAGGGTATGCTTTCATTTGCTCAGTTTGTCTTTTTCCTATTTGTTTTCCCTATTTGTATAACTACAATCTGTTTCTCCACTCTACTATAAATCATATATATTTAGAATACTCAGAAATGGGGAACCATTTAAGAGATATCTATGACTTATGTTAGTCACAGTGATAGAATACTGGCTTTTTAACTGTAGTATTTTGTTTTTTCTGGAACATGAGTAGACCAGCAATTATGGCAATGAATATAAATATGTGAAAAGAACATGCTATTTATTGTTATAACTGTGGAAAAATTTCCAAAATGGAAATGTGAAAAACAACTAAAAACATATTTTGGAATTATACAATATAATTTTTTAAATGTCCTATTTTTTAAAGAAATTAATATGTAAAAAAAAATTCCTATAATGTTTCTTTTACATTTAATTCTGAAAAAAACTAACATTTTCATAAAACCAGTGGTTTTTATAATTCATCAAAATACTAAATAAAAATGGCCTGAAAACAGTAAATATTCTAAGAAATTGGATTAAAACATTCAAACAAATTTTCTATACTAAAAAAAGAAAAAACTCATTTCCTTTAAGAACATTTCTTTCTTATCTATTAAGATAAAGTACGTATTTCTTATCTAACATTGTTTTATATGTTAGAACTAATAAATATGTTAGACCTAACATAAATATTAAATGTTTCTTACACTTATTTTTATCCTTTAGAAATATTTTAAATTAATAGTAATATTTAAAATCATAAAATAAGCTACATATATATTGGGGTTGATTATCAGTTTTTTTCTTTGGATAAACTACTTAAAACCTACATATATTCCAAGACTCTCAGTAGCAACACAAAGATATTCTGATACAAACTTGAACAGGACCATGTTATTTAAAGCATAGATAATGAATAAAAAATGGGAAAATCTCAAGGTATTTTATCATTTACCAATCAGTACTTTATCAAGCAACATTTTAAAAAGCTTGGATTATTTATTTATTTGTTTGTTTGTTTTGCCTTGCACTATTGAAATATTAGAAGTGTCATCAGCATTGGGGGCAACTAAAGGGAGAGAAGAGGGACAAGAAAAATTGAAACAGAAACAGAGATCATAAAAGAGAGAAAGAACAGGTACTTTTAAAAGATAGGGAAATAAAAGGTTTTAATGTAAAATGTGATATAGTTATATGATTTAACTCATACATAAGCACACAGGGAAAAAAAATGGCAACATAAATGTGTTGGGTTTACTGAAGGATCCAGAAAGGAGCCATTTATTGCTCTGTAACGTCAGTGGCAAGCTGAAATTATTTCCTAAATAACAGATTTCCAATCCTGCTGAATTATTGTGTAACTGAAGGGCAATAACTTCTACAGAATCTCTCCCTTGGTTATGTGTAAAATGAGCAGCACAAACTAGATCCAGGTAACTGTAGGTGCTGTTTTCTGAAAACTCAACGTTGGCAAACTTTTCTACGAAAGATACAGTCACCAAAATAGTTCAGGTTTGGGATTTTAATTAATTACTGAAGTGATCAAAATGGAAAAAAATGAGAGGAAATAGTGTTAATTAAGAACTTTTGAAAATATCTGTGTTATTTTCCTTTTGACAGGAATGTTTCAGAACCTCTACTGCTAGAAAATGTTAATTTAGATATAGGTATTTCTCTCATGAAATACTGGTATTTCCAGAGAATACTTAAATCTCCTAACAATGTCACAAGTCAATTTTAAATTTTGCTTCTTTTAGTATTTGGAACAATATATGAGGGACAATAAATTTATGTTGGTTTTTATAATTCATTTTCAACATATTTAGTAGGTATTTCACCTGATTCATCTATATGGGTTTGGCCAATAGAGTCCCTTTTTTTTTTTTCTTTTGGTATTTATTCAATTTCAAATTCAGTAAAACTTGCTATTATGGTTTTATTGATTGGTGGTAATTTGTCAAGCATTACAATTCTTATGCGAGAATTCTTATGAAAATAAACTATTTAGACATCAATTGAAATAGGTGCACATATGTCCTTAATCACTAATATATAGGGCTAAATATTTAATCAATTTTTTTTCTCTGTAAAGACTTCAACTTGTTTTATAGCTCCATACTGGTGCATTGTACTTTTAAAATTATATTTGTATCAAAAAACTAGAGAAAATAGAGAAAAAACAAGGTCAGATCATATGTCTTCTGAATGAAAGGCATAGAAATTAGAACTATTTAACTTGAAATATATGAAATTGAGTGGGCAAGACAAAGAATGTGAGTGGAACCAATGAACAGCATGGAAGAAAAGACTAAGATGAACAGAAAACCTGTATAGAAATAATTCAGGCACTAGAAAAAAATTAGAAATTCTAATGCATATTAAGAGATTTGAACAGATGTTACATGTATGACACAAGAGAGTTTGCAGACAAAAAGAATCAAAGACCAAGAGATATCAGAAATCAAAACTAATTGGAGAACTTCAAAAATTCAGTAAGAAAACTAAATGATAAAGTCAAGGAAATATTACACCATACACAGCAGATAGACAAAGGGAAAAGCTCAGGAAGGAAATAAGATATCTATATCAATATATACGTACAAATATAGCTCACTATATATCAGATATATATATATATATATATATATATATATATATACACACACACACACACACAAGATTATGTATATTGCATATATCTCTTAGACACACACATCTTCTACATACCAATTTATAAAGGCAATGCAGGGGTGTGAGAAAATAGGAAAAAATTATTAAAGAAATAGTAAAAGATACTTTCCCAGGCTAATGCAGTCACAAGACTCAGTGTGAATTTGTACACTAAATATCAGGCAAATTAAATGATTTTAAATGATAAAATGCCCACACCTGAACACATCCTTGAGAAATCTGAATACCCCAATGTAAAAAAAGAAAATCCTGAAGACTTTCAGAAAAAAATAAGTAAATACAAAGGAAGAAAATTCAGACAAGCATAAAATTTTACATCAACAACACTGCAGACTAGAAGACAGTGGAGCAACGCCTTTAAATTTTCAAGATAAAATCATTTCCAACCTAGAATTTCACACCCAACTACAACACCAATCATACATACAAGGTCTCAGAAAATACAACCCTCCCTCTCATATTTTTTAGAAAGTTATCTGAAAATACACTTCAGTAAATTAAGGAAGTGAACTAAAGATCCAGCCAGAAGATCAGAGCAGTCCTCAAGAACAGCAATGCAACTGGACTGAGAGAGCAACTAGGCAGAAGATGAGTTTCATAAAATGTGAAAAGTAGCTCTACTAGGATAAAAGCAATTAAGTGCATGGATAACCATTAGAATTTAATAAGTTTTAGGAAGTTTTTTCTTTTTAAAATTTATTTATATATATTTTACATCACTGTTCATTTTTGTACAATGTTTGATGTCTCCTCTCAGGTGTTGGCCCCATGAAATTATTACAACCAAGACACCCACAAACCATCACCATAGACTCTTGTGTTCTTCCCTCTCACTTTAATCCCTTTCCCTCTCCCTCCCTCCCTGATGATGTCTCCAATTTATAGTTTGACATTTAGACTGCTAGTTTGGCTTTTTTTTTTCCCCGATTCCTTGTGTGGTTTCCCTATGTTCCTACTATAAGAGAAACCATCTGATATTTTTCTTCTTCCTTCTGACTTATTTCACTGAGCATAATCCCTTCCAGGTCCATCCATGTTGCTACGAATGGCATAAGTTTCTTTTTGATTGCTGAGTAGTATTCCATTGTGTGTATATATTACATCTTCTTGATCCAGTCATCTGTTTTTGGGCCTTTAGGTTGTTTCCATAATTTAACTATTGTAAATAGAGCTGCAATGGACACAGGAATGCAAGTATCCTTTTGAATCAATGTTTGTGTGTCCTTAGGGTAGAATCCTAGGAGTGGAATTGCTGGATCCTTTGGTAGATCCATTTTTAGTGATTTGAGGGCCCTCCACATGGGTAAAAGTAAGTTTTTCAAAAAAGATAAAACCTCCATGAATATCAAATATTTTTATAAAATTTAATATTAAACAAACCAAAATATAGCTATTAATGGGATATTAGGAAAGAAAATCCATTTTATCATAATGCTAACAACATTCCCTCCTACTGGCTTAAGACACTAGACCTAAAGAGATCCAAATGCAGTTTTTGCAAACTGCACAATAACAATGTATAATTATTGCATGAATGTGTAGATATACAATTACTGGTTCCCAAATTTAATTCAACATAAAGCCCAGAATTCTTGGCTATGATTACAAGATAAAATGTCAATGTTAACTGTAACGATGTAAAACTGTAGCTGACAGAATGTGATGGTGGCAGGTAGTGAGAAAATTACCCCTATCTTTCAATTTGGGGAATGATGAAATGTTATCAAAATTAACAATAAAGAGAAGTTTCAGTGTATTTTTAAAATTATAAATATAAGCAATAAAAGTAAATACTTAATACTTTTTAATTACATATAGCTAGCAAATACTGAAAAGAGGAATGGGAGGAAAGAAATCAACAGACAGAGATGTAGATAGGTGACTTTCAAACTATAGGCATTTGATGGCTGCTTCTGTGGAAGGGCCTGCTTTCAAAGATATGACACCACAACCTCCCAACACCCTGGATATTCATATGTTGCTTTGATAAAATTTTTTCCCAAAATTAAATAAAGATTTTCCACAGACATAAAAAAGATCAAGACACTATAATTCTGGGCCGCTCCATCTGGAGTACATAATCATAGCCATTATTTCCTGAGCACCTACTTTGTACAAGATGAGATGCTAAGCTCTTTACATCCCCTGTTTCTAAAGATCACAAGGTAGAAATTACAATGCTCATTTCACATATATGGAAACTGAGTTTGGGGGAATTTAAGTAACTGATCTAAGGAAACAAAGTGATTGAGTGGTAGAGTGGAACCTTCTCAAAAGCTAAACACGTTTTCAAACCAAATGAAAGAGGTCATGTTATCCTCCCTTGAGGCATATTTCAAGTCTGACATTCTCTGATTCCATAGGCAGAACGAGACCAAAGTCTACTCAATTCTCCGTGTCAACCGAAAAATCAATTCAGACACCCAAAAGAATGTGGGTAACTAGATACGGTTTCCTTTCCATGGGTTGTACCTAGGGTCCAAAAGGTTTGTTATCTACTACAGGTGCAGGAATTTCCCTTGCAGGCCTTTTACTGCATCTGGTGTGTTTGCATCACATTTATATATACTTTATTCAATTAATTTTTTTCTTGGACCCACAATATTTCTGCATATAAAAAATTATACTGTTATAGTATAATAGTAAATCAAATCCAAAAAAGGGTCCCTTTATCAAAGCATAGTTTATGTTTATTTTAAGAGTGTTCAGAAATTCACTCCATGCGGTTAAGTTTTACAGCTCATGAAAACAAGCTCCAAATTTACAGATATTTCATAACATTCCTATCAGCATATAAGAGCCTCTTTCACAGCTGGCACAGAGTGTCCTTTCTTCTGTCTCTTCTAAATCGGTAGGAAGCGCCTTAGATCTCCTTTCGCGAACATTTTCTCTCCTGGCAGTGGGGAATCACAAAGGGGACGCTATTGATCTGGCGCTGAAGTGAAAATTTCCACATGATGAGATAGCTAACATAAGTACAAGTTCAGGCAGGAAACCAATGATTTTATTAATTATTGCTGGCCGTGTCATTATATGTAAAAAAAATACTCAAGACTGAAAGGAAAAATACAGAATGTGTGTGCGTGAGTGCATATACACAAGAATGAGAGAGGAGGAGGAGATTGAGAGAGAAACTGAGAGACAGAAAGAGAATGAGAGACTGAGAGACAGAGAGGGAGAGAGGGAGGATAAGAGAATGAATGCCATCCTGTAGACACCCCACCAGCACTCACCAGAGGAAATCAAGTTGCCGCCAGATTGGCTGGGGTTCAGTGCCATCTGCATAGTATTTAAAAGTGAGAGCCAAACTCTGAGCTATTTTATTGGAGTTAGTAAGGAAACTCTCCAATCTATATCTGCAACTCAACCGTTCCAGCTTCTAAACATCACTGAAAAGAGCTTATGGAGGTCAAGGAACTTAACAACAGCATGAGGAGCCGCTTTGCAGTCCATATAAAACTAGGAAATGGCAGTAGGGCATTTGAAAAGATCATTTGGTCTCTAATGAATGGCAAGAAATACTCAGGCATTCTCGGGGAAAAAGATGAGAGAGAGCATAGCACTACTAATAGATTAAAATATACACAGAACTTACTCTGAGCCAGGCAGTGTTTTAAGGTTGCAACATTTACAAATTCATTCAATCCCCACAGTAACCTGTGTGCTAAGTATTACAATTATCTGTATTTTGCAGATGAAGAATCTCCCAGGATGAGTTCCTGAGACAGAAATTCTCTTCCTAATGTGGGTTATTATTTTAATTTTTTTGTGTCTTCAGAATCTAGTACTTGTTTTTGTTCCCAAGTGACTCAGAAGTGTGCAAATGTGATTCTTATTTTCTTTCAATATCCATGAAACATTTAAGAAAACATCAATTTGAATAGATTAATATGAATTATTCAGAAATACAGTTAACAGTAATAACAACTAACATTTATTGAATGTTTTCTAGTGCCAAGCCCTGCTTTTCACATATTAAATGAATGCCTGCAATGAAACTGAAAGGTAGGTGCTATAATGACACCAGTCCACAAACCGGGAAACTAAGGCAGTGTTAGGTGATCTGGTCCAGACCACAAAGCGAGCAAGTATCTGAGGGAAGACTGAACCCAAATTAATGAGCTCTTGAGTCTATGCTGTGGTTCTGGTATCAATGGCTGCCTTCAAAACTTAATGCTCCAAACCAACAATTTATTATTATTATTTCTCTCAGTGTGTGAGAAAACTGGGCTCAATGAGAAACACTACTTGGAGTTTCTCAAGCAGTTATAATCAGGTGGCAGTTGGGGCCACTGTCACATGAAGACAGAACTGACTAGACATCTAAAATGACTTTTCAGTCCCAAGTTTGGCAGTGCGCCAGGGATGGCTGAAAGTGCTGGGGGCTGCCTGTCCTCTCCCTCTGTCTACACACAGCCTCTCAGTGTGGTAGCTTGGGCTTCCTCACAGCATCATAGTCTCAGGATCATCGGATTTCAGCTTACAGAGCAGCTGGCTTCCCTCTGTGTGAGCCAAGAAGACCCAAGAAGCTGTAAAGTTTCTATTTCCCTAGCCTTGAAGGCCATATAGCATCACTTTTCTACATCGTATTGGTCAAAAGCGAGTCACAGCCTCCCCATCACCCATATTCAAGATGAAGGGGTTACACAAGAGTATTACACAAGAGTATAAGCATGGTTCCCCTAGGCCCCTTCATGGAGACCAGTACCATGGCCACTAGCTACAATTATTTGTTGCTCATACTGTAAATTGCGGAGCTGGAGATTTGAGTTCATTTTGAACAAGGCAAAACAATGCTACTGAAAATAAGTACACTAGAAATGCTTTCCAAAATAACTATCTTTTTCTACTTGAGGAATCTGTGGAGGTGGCACTGAGTTGCCTCAAGATGATATTAGTGAAAGGAATTCCAGAAATGTCTGGAAAGATTCTAAGCCTCATTAGGTAAGATAAAAATGAGCATTTTTCTTATTGCTTCATTCTTTGGAACAAAGAGTGTTTCAGGTCTCCTAGAACACAGGCATTTTCTTGGTTGAGTTCTTGTCCTAGGTCTGCTAATTAGCCTTGACTAACTTCTTGGCAACAGTTTTTTTCTTCCTTTAAAAAGCAACTATAAGTCCTCTCCATCATGGAACTGATGGATCAGATGAGATTTTGCATGTGAAGAGGCTCTGAAAACTAAAGAGCAATGCAGTTCTTACCACTGGATCTTGCTGTTGGATTATTTGATTATTGGTTTGATGGACTCCCTCAAAGCAGCAGTAAGTGCCACACTATCCGGGGCTGCCCCATGCACTCCAACACCCACATAACCCAGATCACTGCTGAGCCCAGAGCTAAGAACACTGGACTTATCATCTAGTAGGAACAATTTCAAGAGTTAAAGAGGACATTTTTGATAATTATGCTACAGAACAAAAGGTACAAAAAGATGTATGGTCATCCAGTCATAGAGGACACACAATAAATGTGCTCAATATAAAGATTATTTATATATTTATTTAAATCATTTCCATTTTGCTCTTTCTCATAATGAACCTTGTCACTCTCTCTCAATCCCATCCTTCCCTCGGTGTCACCTCCAAAGTCAGAACTCAAAACTGATCCCATCTCTTAAAGCAAACTGACTCTGATTAATTTTCACTGCACTGAATAGCAACTTACCCGCTCGAAATTAGAGTTACATTTTATTAATTCTGCCTGTAATTGTGTTATGCCTATTACAAAAAAAGCTTCTATGTGGCAGTGACCAAGACAAAGAAAATCGCTGCCTTCAGAGAACCTGCATTCTTATGAAGTTAGACATACAATACATACAGATAGGACAATCTGAGATTGTGGGAACGCTTGAAAAAAAAATAGGAAATATAGTAGCCAGTGATGCAGGTTTTAGAAAAGATAATCTAGAGAAAGTTGAAATCTGAATGAATGAAAGACCCAAGGAAATAAGGAACTGGGGAAAAGGCTCCCAGCAGAGACAGGAACAAATGCAAAGGTTGGAGGGAGGTTAGTGTCCTTGGTGACACACCTAGACAGGGAGAGGTCATGCGGTCAGAGGCTAGTAAATGAAAGGAAAATGCTAGAGCTGCGGCCGCAGGGCCCTGGCTTTGGGGTCACAGACATATCTTAGAAGGCTGACTTGCCTTATGCCTACAGCGTGATCTGGGCAAGTTATATTACTAGCCTGCCTTTCAGGGATGATATGCAGATTTTACATGACAAATGTACATGAAGGGGAATAGAAATAGGAGGTGTCATATAAGTGGGGAAGGCCACAGTGCTACAAAATTGTCTTCAGTTTGTCAGATGAATGTTCTTAAATCATAAAGAGCTGTATTTGTAGCCCAAGGGCCAGATATAAAAATTAAAACTAGTATCACTGTTTTGCTTTTACATTTCCCTGATGGCCACTTCAAATTCATGCAGGAGGTCAATCTGAATATAAATTGTGCAGAATATGGAGTGAGATAAATCATTTATTGTTTCTAGAAACTCCTTTGGCATCCCAGGCCTGGTGCCCTTCACTTGTTCCCTAATTCCCTGTTTCAGTGTCCTCACACATCACTATCAGTTCTCCAACTAATACAACCAGTACTCAGGCACCAGGCTCCCTATCTTCTTTTCGATCCTCACTGCATCCTGCTCTGTCTCTTCCCTGGAATGAAATACTGTTGTTTCTAAAGAAATCTCAAACGAGTCAGTCCATGCTGAAAAGGATTAAGCATTCTCCATAGAACTGGGCCTTTCAGTGCGTGTCCTGAGCAGTGCCTGTTGTGCAGGTGCCATTCCAGCCACTCTCCACTGAAATGGACCGCGTATGAAGTCCTATGTGCAGCTCTGCAGGTGCATTAATTTAGACTACACCTGGATGTATCTAGAACACTTGGCAGTAGCAAAACTGTAGCTAATGTTCTGCTAAACAATGTGTCCAGTGGCATGTATTGTGGAGAATTATAAGAGACAGTCAGGTAATGGCATAGTATAATCCAAGAATCATTTGATCACCCCCAATGCATCCCTACTCAATTATGTTGCAAAATAAATCTTTTCTTGTAATAATAATCCTTCAAAACTGGTAATAGGTATCATCCTTGGAACAAGGTATGAGAAAGTTATATTTACTGCCACACAATAATTTCTAGTCAGGGAAATTCATTAGCATTAACTGAAATGTTGGCGCCTGTAGAAATGTGCCCTAGTTTTCTCTGAAGCCAGGAATCCCAGAGGCATTTTCTTACTTTGATTTCAAATGTGGAAAAATTCAGTACTGCCAAAAGATTATATTTTTTAAAGATGAACCTGCGTGGATATTTCACCAAATGTACAAGAAACTGAAGCAATTTGAATGACCTGTGTTAAAAATTAAAAGGCACTCATGTGGAAGAATCAGCATGTGAATCTCTCATTTGAGAAAGAATAAAGGTAATTAAATCATCCTTTTTTAGTTAGCCCAAGGAAAACCCACTAAGATGAAACCAGTTTGCCAGCTCATTAGGTAAAGTACATAAAGGCTGTCGGAATTATCTTAGCTTCCTTAAAGCTCAGGAAAAAGGAATGGACCAAATAATGTAGACTGGTCAGGTACATGTCCCCCACCCATGGAGAATATCGTCTCTACAAGAAGGGTGGTCTGTTTCTCTAGTCATATTTGTATTAGGTAAGAAAGTTGTGGTTTTTTTTTTTTTTTTTTTTGAGAATGATTCCTTGATTTTCAGCGAAAGATGTAGGTGATGGCAGGACCTCGGGGGTTTCTTAGTAAAAGGGAAAGAAACATAAGGAATCATAAAACTGGAATCTGGGACTCACCGGTACCAGAGAAAAATGAGTTTTCACATGTTTAATGCCACTGGTTTTATAATAACAATGAGAAGATATCAAGGAAGGATCTACAAAAGTTTTTGATGGCTAAGTTTTAGCAGCTCCTTCAGTTCCCTCTTTGGTTCATAATGACTTGTGCGAACAGTCAGGTTGGGTATGAAAGGGGATAAAGCAGAGAAAACACAAAAGGAATTCTTTGGGTAACAAGCAGACCTGTGGAATACTTAAATTTGATACTGTGAACTCAGTCCTTTTCTGGCACCTCTAAGGACAAGGCCCAAGTCTCAAAAAAAAAAAAAAAAAGTTGCCCTTTATCTTTCTCAGTTAATTTTATTCAAAATCCCATCACCATGGACTAGGAAAAAGTAAGCTGACTTAAGGGAAACAGCATGATGACATTACTTTACCTCTAGAATCATGGAATCACAAATGTAAAAAAAAAAAAAAAAAAAAAACTTTTCAAATTAAATCTTTCAAGTTTTCTTCAAAAACAATGCTCATTATCTCCTAATCATTTGTACCTCTACTGTGTCTCAGCCCCAATCTCACATTTCCTTGAGTCCATGAGCAGTTTCCCATGGGACATCACCACTGGACCCCACACTGAATCTGTAGCTTCCTCTTCAGCTTTCCCATTATGGTACAAATAGACCTCCAGAATCTTATGTGTCTACCTTTGGGATCATGCTGGAGATGCCGCTCCCTTTCTTCATGGGTAATTAAATCTCATTTATTCCAATAAGCACTGGACCCTAAGAAGTGCATATGATATAAAACTAAATAAAAGAACAATCTTACCTTCAAGAAACTCAGAGTGTGGTGTGAAGGAAAGACACATATGCAAGTGACAATATGAGTTGGACTAAGATCAGTTCTTGCGTAGAAATGCAGAGTGAGGAGAAAGAAGAGCAGAGTTTCAGCAGGCAGAATGTGAGGGAAAGCATTCCAAGCAACTGCGACAACTCGAGGACAAGCAAAGCAGGGGAGCCATGTGAGTACACTCAGGAAGAGGAAGTGATCCGTTCACTGACCTAGTGGTGGACCGTGGTCAGAGATCAGGCTGGAGCGCTAATCTCTGGCCTCCGTCTACTAGCACAGATCATCAACTTTATCCTTCCTTTACCCTGCCATTCTTTAACAGATTTTCTCTTGTTTATGTTGCCAGGAAGAGGTTTTACACTCAGTTCATTCCTTCAGGATTCATCTCTTTCATTCGATTATGAATCCTTAAGGAAAGGAACCATGGCTTGCTTCTATGGTTTTTGTGCACTTCGAATAAGAGTATTTCATAGACAAAAAGCAGTGTCCACTTCTGGATGATTCCATGTTGCATTGGGCTGTGGCCATTGTTTTACAAGCAATTTTCTTCACAAGTGAAGACTCCAGTAGAGAGGCCAACTTCCAACTGGTGGAAGGACCACCAGTTACAAAGGTTTTGCAAAATCGGAGGAAGCCTGAGAGATTATGATATTCATGGTTCCTTGATTATTAGAAAGTGGGAAACAATAAATACTAAATTAAACATTAAAATGCTTAGAAACTCCTACTAGCTGTTTCAACAACCATCTCACACTACAAACAATGGATTATGAAAGTCCAATTTCACAATATTCTAGAAATCATCAGCCTGAAGCATTTTATTCTTTTTTTATCTCCTCCTACAACAATATTTCACAGTTCAAGTTTTGTCTTTACTTGTCCTTTTTACAATCTTTTTCACAATTTCAAAGAATGTAACATGCATACTGTGTAACGGAAAAAAAAAAAACAACAGGATAGCACCAGATTTACTCTGACCTTTTTAAGGTTCCATATTTAGTTAGTTAGCCATTTCTATCCTCCCAGCTTTTCAGAAGCTCATGTGTTAGAGAGAACTAAAAATGGCAACCCCCTCCAAATTACCAGCATTTAAAAGGTTAAACATTTTATTTTTATCTCACTAGCAGAGAATTAAAAAACTCTAATGTGTTCAGGCTTGCAATAAAAAGACCACAGTAAGGATCTAGAAACTGGGTGCTTTGGTGATAGGGGTGGTAACGTCTGCAGAGGAGGACCCCCATACTTCCAAAGTACTAGCAGCCACGTAAACCAATGTTAACGCAATAAAAAAATTTAAGTTAAAAAAAAATGAAAAATCTGGAAATGGTCTGTTCTTTTAACCCTTTCCATTCACAATCCCTCAGAGCTTGCTCTGGGGATTTTCTTCCTAAATGCTGCAAACTGTTAACTTGAGACTCAGTGGGTCCCATGCAGCACAGCTGCTGTCTTTCTCAGAGTCCATCATCTCTGTGCCCAGGAGCCCAGCAGACACTCTCACTGGCAGCACAAGGGCTAGGCTCTGCCAGCTACTGCAAAGAGCCTATGACTTTTCCACATAGGGCAGTTCTCCCTCAGGTGAACGTTCTGATTTGGGTTGATGGGTTGCTTTCCCTGTGACCAAAATGATCATCTGCAATCACAATGAGAGGAGCAAAAACCAGACTCCCAGATCTTTCATATAAAGAAGCACAATGGCATAAAAAGACAGGAACTTCGGAACTAAATATTTTACCATTACAAAATACATGTGCGCGCGCTCACGCGTGCTCTCTCTCTCTCATTACTTTTTACTACTTTGCTAAATTTGCCACTTTGGGACACATGAAAACAGAGAGGCTTGTGACTCTAACTGGTGGCTTTGTCTTGTTTGTCTGGTGCGAGACTTCTCACTCAAGAGAAAAAGGGTGGCCAAGAGGCAAAACACAGCAAAGGAATAGGGACATCTTATCAGCCTCAATCTTTTCTTCCCCTTCTCTGGAACCCTCCTAATTTTCTACAAAAATAGTCATGGCTTGTCTTTTATTACCCATTTCAAAACCTGCTTTGAGAGCACATAAATGGGTGGCATAATTTCCTAGCACGCAAAAAGTGGACTACCCACTCTCACAAAACAAAGAAAGCCCGCTGGGCTGTTAAAAAATGAAAGATTTAAAAAGGAGTTTTTTGTTTCTGAGAGGAGAAGGCCGGCTTTGGCCTTTGGAGGTATGGTTTCTGCTTTTGTGACCTGAGTTCTGAGAGCCAACCTGGAAAGCAGAGTGAGGAGGCGTGGTTAAAACACAGGTCTTAGATAAAGAAATTCACTAGTTATGCAAAAGTGATTCTCTCTGGGGTCCTAAAACTACACCTCTATTCTCAGAAAAAGAAAATGTAAGTGATAATAATGTGTTACATTCCTTGAGTGCATCAGTCTTATAAAAACCACCACTAACCTAGGTTTTAAAAATGTATTTGTTCTCTTCAAAGGATTTACCTGCATAATATAAAACTTCTCCTTTTTGTCACCTTTAGAGCACAGGGGTGACGGGAACACAGAGGAGTCAAATCTCATGTGGAGTTCAGTTCTAAATCCACCCTGTAAAGTGAAAATTACATAGTCAAAATGACCCTTGAAAATCCCTCAAATTATCCATAAAATAGAGCATAGGTATTTTTGTATAGACAACAGCATACAGTAGTTTTGATTTGTTTCGAATTGTGGAAACGCCAATGGAGGATTAAAGAAAGGAATAAAAGGCAAATCCATGATACCCACACTGCTGAGCATCCAAATATTTGGCGAGAAGAGACAATTTCGAACTTCCATTTGCTTGCATGGTCTGCTCTAGTCTCTGTTAACATTTAGCTTCTACAACCTACATATGTGTTCATAATATTTTTTTCTTTGTTGAGTATTAAACAATAGAGTCAAGTAACATCACCAAAATATCAGTTCAAAGGCTTCCTGTGAGTCTCCTGTATTCAGGATTTCACAATCTAACCATTTTATAAAGTGCTATTAATCTAATGATTTGGGGAACTGCCAATTACCTAAATTAATCTAACACTAATCACAAGTGAAATACAAATTTTGCACTTGCCCATAAAGAGTTTCACAAAACATACTGAGGAAGAAAAATAACATGGAACAAGAAAGAGGAGGACTAGAAGAGGACAATACAAGAGGAGGACAATATAAACAACTGGGGTGTCACTGCCTCTGAATCTGGAGCTCACTCAGCACCTATGCTCTCCTTTCTACTCCTCACCCTAACACCCTCACACAAACACATGGCAATCATCTACATTTATGTTTTAGGCATTGTAGAAGAAAGGAAATTCTTCTCAATTTTTTAAAATAAAATTAGTGAAAACTAACATTATGAACAAGCAACAATGAGATTTGTGTTCAATAGGATAGTTCAGAAAAAGACTACTCCAATTAAGGAAATCCATTAGCGTTTCAAATTTTGCTACTGAGAAAACAGTCAAAACTGGGAGTAACCAAAGGAATTTTCTCTCCAGATTGGAATTACTTAGTCCATTTCCTTGATTTACCAACAGTTACTTCTCAGTCTCATTCCCATAGTAAACAAGAAAAACATGTTATATCCAAAAAAGTTCTTGGAATGGAAACAAAATGATGCTTTAATGAAAAAGCTAATAAGATAACTATTTTATCACCCAAATAAGCAAATGTATTATAATCAGTATTAACTTGGAGTTGAAGTGTCTAGTGAATCTCACAAGTAAATATTAAGCACTTGTATTTATAAGGAGTGAAGACTATGTTACTTTATCAGGGTGCTAGAACTTTTATAGACATTTAGAGGGAAGAAAATATAGATTAAAATGTTGAGAACAGAGGAAAGGACTGGAGAAATTAGCAAGAGGGATAACACTGGGAATTTTAGTGAGGTGGACAGTAAAAACTCTACCACGGTGAACATTTCAAGAGTTTAAAGAAGTTCTTAGAATTTAAGGATAGAATTCTCTAATGTTCAATTCATGTTGTTTAAGTTCCTTCTGTAATTCAAATCTCACTCCCCATCCCAGTGAAGTGTGTGCATGCACATGTATGTGTATATTAGGTGGAAATTTTGGATGTTTTATATGGAATAATTTTTGGTTGAAATCACTGAGTTTAGTTTCTCATCTTAGTTCTCCAAGTGTAGGATAAAAGAAATGGAGAGACCATAACTAGCCATAATTAGTATTTGCTCCTTCTTTTAATCCAGAAATAATAATTGAATACCCACTGTGTACATGCTCTATTTTCAGCAAGGAGGATGGGACAGTTATGAAAATAAAAATTCTTTTTCCTCATGGAGCTCAGATTCTAGCAAGTAAGAATGAAAGGAATAAATCAAATCACAAAAAAAAACATTAAGAATAATCTAGAAATAATATTAAGATAAAGAGAGTATTCTGAGAGCAAAAAAAATGGTATATTATATATCATGCAACAATGATAAATATTTCACTAACTTATCAAAAAGGGGCAAGTCAAAGACAGTGGAACCTCTCTAAAGTACTAAATGAAAACAATTGTCACTTCAGAATTCTTTATCATAAAAACATACTTCAAAATGAGGATGAGTATTCTGAGAAGGCTACATAGAATAGGATTCCAAGTATATGACATTCTGAAAAAAAACAAAACTATGGAGACAATCGGAATCAGTGGTTCCGAAAGGTGTGGTATGGTGGAGAGATGAATAGGCAGAACTCTGAGGACTTTCAGGGCGGTGAAAATACTCTGTAAGACAGCATAATGATAGACATCTGTCATTATACATTTGTCCAAATACACTGAATATACAATAGCAAGAGTGAACCCTTAAGTAAACTCTGGTTAATAATGATATTCCATTCTTGAGAAAAAAACAGACCATTCTGGTGAATGATGTCAGTAGTGGGGGAGACTATGTACACATAGGGGCAGGGAGTATATGGGAGCCCTCTGTACTTTACTCTCAATTTCATCATAAACCTCAAACTGTTCTTTTAAAAGGTAGTATCTTTTAAAAAGAATAAATAAGACTTGGTCTTGAACACCAAATGTGAGGCCATTTTAATGACCAAACTGTCAAATCTGGAATTTAGTCCTGATATTACATGATCCAATATCCCAGTCAAATACAGAACCAAATAAAGAATCAAACATAAATTCAATTAAAAGAAAAATTAAAAGAAAAAAGAAAACTATGGACAAATATCTCTCATGAATGCAGATGAAAAAATTCTTAACAAAATGTTAGCAAACAGAATTCAAAACTATATATATTTAAAAAAAATAATACATCATGACCAAGTGAGATTTATCCCAGCAAAGTGACACTTGATCAACATCTAGGGGAAAGAAAAGGAACCGATATCCAATGGCAACCTGGGGAGTTGACAACACCATTAAAAGCAGTAATTAGGAGGGAAATATACTCTAATGTCTTAAAATCCTTCACTAACAATATTACACATTTAAAAAATAAGAGTGAAATAGAAACATTTTCAGATAAAAAGAGAGAATTTATAGGTGGGAGACCAGAATTGAGAGAACATCTGCAAGCTGAAGAAAGTGAAATCTATAGAAAGAAAAAAGAGCACCAGAGATGGTAAGTAGTGTGCAAGTAAAGATGGTTATTTCTTTCCCTCTTGAAATTTTCTTAAATGACGACTCATTGTTTTAAACAAAAGTATAGTGATGAAAGTCAGAAAACAGTAGTTTTCTTAAGCAGAAGCATAGTGGTACAAATATTCTTTATCTTGCTGTACGTAGGATTATATGGAGATAGATGTAAGTTAAAACTCATCAAACATATGCAAGTCATAGCTCATTTTACTGCATGTAATCTACTTCAGTAAAATATTGCTAGAATGAAAAACAAGGACAGAAAGAGTTAAAGTGAAGTAATGGGAAGGATTTAATAGGAAAATACTAATAAAAGAGAGTGGTGTATCTCATTAATATTAGTCTTTAAGGAAATATAAATATAAATATAAAGGTGTGTTATATAATCATAAATATTTAATATTGTAATCAGATTTTAAAATGTAGCCTTGATATACAGGACAAAAACTAGCAGAACTATAAGGAAAAATTTTTTAAGAACTACCTTCATAGTGGGACATTTAACTCATTTTTCTATGGAACTGACAGATCAAACAGGAAAAAAATTCAATAAGGTTACATAAAAGTTGAACAGTAAAATTAATAAGCATTATTGAATGGACATATATAGACTATTCAATCCAAAAACTGGAGATGCATCTTCTTTTCAGGCACAAAGAGTACATTTATAAAGAATGACCTCATGTCAGAACATAACTGCAGCAAGTCTCAAACAAGTCCACTTACCTCAATGTAATTTAAATTAAAAACTCAATAATAAAAACTCTATTGGTTAAGAACCCTTCAAAATGTTCTTCTAAACTTGTCATTGGTCAAAGAAGAAACTATCATGAAAATGAAAATCAGAGATGGGAGTGCTATTATCAATCAGGGCAAAGAAACAGTGAGATTGTTGGAAAAGAATGTGGAGTTCATGGAGATTTTTGCTTTAAGATGGACAATAGAAAGAACAGTGGGTTTGTTTAATGGGAGGACCCTCAGGATACAGAGGGAAAAGATGCTGCTGTTAGGGGCCAGGGCCATATAATTGAAGAAACAGAGATCTTAAGAAAGTGAGAGGAATAGAACCCAATACACAGGTGGAGAGGTTTCCCTTACTATCCATGCATTTATAAAAGGAAGCAAGACAGATGCTTTGGGAAAACATGTGGATAGACAGGAAAATCTGGAGGTGGAAAGGTTAGAAGTTATGCTTTGATTGCTTCTATCTTCTCAGTAAAATAAGGAAAAAGGTTATCAACTTATCTTAAGGAGTGGAGAGGGGGATGTTGAAAATTTGAGGAGAAAGATAATGTGTGTGACCTTTGTCCTGGTGAGCAGGATAGGGATTTGACAGGGGAAATACACTGAGCTTGTTATCAGGCAATTTTCTACAGCCCCCTTGAGAGTTTTACTCATAAATCGAAAGGGAGTCAAGTCAGCTAGCCTCTGTGTTTCTTTCTCCAGCCATGATAGATTGTTCTGGTGCGCTTCTAAATAAATGTCCAGTGACCTGGATATCCCCACGGGTTGGGCCTTTGCCAAGAGGATAAAACCAGCAAGGGAAAGAAGAGATCACAGGGTTGAACAGCATATCTAAACTGGGGTTGGGGAAGGTAACCAACAGAGTAAAGGCCATCTGGTCAAGTGTGATCTGAAAAGATAAACCCACCAGTCCGTCCACTTCAGAAATCTTGGGGAGATTTTTAAATTTCCTGAGGTCATGGAAATTGGAGTTTTAGTTTAGTTTCACCATATTTCAAGAAGTAAAAGGTGACAGATAAGAAGGTCATTTAACTTGACATGTAACATATATCATATACTTGACAATTAACAATGAAAATTTTAAACCACCTTGTGCATTTCATCTAGTTTGGTTTTCATAACAACCTTAATGAATTAGAGACTTAAATTTCCTGGGAATGGTAACTATGTTTATCTTGATCACTGCCATATTCCTGGCTCCTGGGAAAGTACCAGGGACATAGCACATGCTTAATAATTAGGTGTCCGTTATATATATTAATCTCTGATTTAAGGAATAAAAGATGAAAGTCAGAATGGTCACAGAACTTTTCTAGGGTCCAAGAGTCAAAAATATATAGTCATTCTAGAATTCAGTCTTCTGACTTCTATACCAATGCCCTTTCCACTATCCCATGCTACCCCAGGGTAACATGAGACTGAGAAGGAGCACTGAATTATTCTAAAGAACTCAGCTTAATCTCCTGTGCTATTGCTACACACTTCCACTGCTGAGCTAAAGCAAAGTATAAGGCATGAGACTAGGTAAATGTTGGGGGGTGGGGGGAGTAAACAGATGATATAATATAGCTACATCTTGGAACTTTGGTTTTCAAAACTTTTTGACTGTGATCTACTGAGAAGATACATAATGTAGCAAATACCATAAATAAGTGGCTCAACCAGCAAACATTTATTTCTCACAGTTCTCTCACTGAGAAGTCCAAGTTCAAGGTGCCAGCAGTCAGTGTCTGGTAAGAACCCACTTCCTGATCTATAGCAGCTGCGATCTGGCTGTATCCTCATATCTATGAGAGTTAATATCTTATGTCTCCTTTTATAGGGGTGTTAATCCCACTCATTTGGGCTCCACCCTTATGACCTAATTGCCCTCCTCAAAGTTACATCTCCCAATACCATCACACTTGTGATTAGGGCTTCAACATATGAATTTGGGGGTAACATTCAGTCTCTAACATACATATTATACCACAAATCAGCATTTATACACACACATAAGCAACACATACAGTGAAACAAAAGTTTCATAAAGTATTACTTACCCTCACTTATGCATACTTACCCTGCTTGTGAGATATAAACTCTGATCTTTGCTATCCTGTTCTATTATTTTTATTCCTATTTTTAATACTGATAACAAGTACTGAATTTAACTTCACAACTCTAATAGGTAACAATCTAAAGTTTGAAAAATATTATCATCAGTTGATTTAAGTCCTTGCTAGTCCTGCTTTCCAGGTTGAAGGCAGTGGTCTTAACAATTTTTTACAGGCTATGGAACGACTTGTAATCATCATCATAGTAACACAACCATCCCATATTTATAAAAATGCTTTACAGTCTTCTCAATACTAATTTCTATCCTTTGGAACACCTCCAACCTGATTTAAGCAGACAAATGAATTATCTGTATTTTATAGTTCAGGAAATTTAGGTTAGAAGACGTTCAAAAGTTGACAAGGTCACAAAGTAACCTGTGCACACCTATAACTGAGTCTGATCTGTTGTGCCCACAAGTCAGTACTCTTAATGGTATCACTGTTGCCAAGAACCAAAATGTAAAAAAAGTGTCACTGAATTCTGCTACATTTCTGGATTAAGGGATTGCCACTTCTGAATTCTACACTTCTATAAAGGATAAAATACTCCCCAAAACAGAGGAAATAGTGTAATACAAAGGGAAAAAGAACCTTGTTGGAAGTCAAAAGAGTGGGGAGAGGCTCTGAGAGGCAAAGTGAATTCTATTATCTATGGACAAAGGAATGATATGAAATGCATATGGATATGTACAATGCAGGAGAACTTATTTCTGAGATTATTTAAAAACAGTAAATGTTTATTTTTACTTACTACCTAAGTTATATTGGACCAGCACTATGACTTAAAACTGATGTCTTTGTACTATTATGAAGTTAACTGATGCCTGGTTTTCAACAACAGACACGAGAAAAGGCTATTCAAAAAATCTTGCCTTTATAAAAAAAAATCATGCCTTCATTCTCCTTAGTACCATGAGATATACTCCCTCAGGAAATTAAAAATCATCCACCATTGAGTGCCTATCTTACCACTATATTACAATTACAGAAGCACTGAAGATTAGAATAAAAAGGCTTAACTGTTTCATAGACAAGTTTATTATCTGTAAGAACACAGACTATCTCCTGTATTCACTGCACGTTTCAAATCCTAGGTAAAACAGATGATAAAAAATAAGCCTCTATTTAAATTGAGTAATAGTAGAAAGTTAGCAAGCACTGGGTCCATCTAAAAAAAAAAACAAAGGGAAGCACATGTGTTTTCCTTATACCAATGTCTAATGTTGGAAATCTCACACACAACAGTAATCCACCCTAAGAACAGTTTGTGTTGCCAGCCTTGGTGAAACAGCTTCTCTGTAAGATTCTCCTCGTATAAAGTTGGATCACTTCTATAAGGGATAAATTACTCTGGAAATGCAATAATGCCAATCATAAAGTTGTTTCAAGGAAGATTTTTAGAATGCTCATTGGAATGGATGAGAACTTGAGAACTACCTTGAAAGAATCATGAATTAGCAACTTTAGGAAACACTTTTAAGGTGATTTAAGGACAGCCCTTTGGAACTTTTAAACAAAGATAACCAGGTTTAAGGTCTTCATATGGAAAACTAAAGATTTAATTGCAAAAGTACTTAACCCTTGTCTGCTATGCTACAGTTCTCTTGTTGCATATTATTTTTTATTATTTTTAACTAGTCTTTTGCTCTGTGTTTATACTACAGTTGCTTTTTTCTTCCTTGTCAACACACTAACTACAGACAAGAAAATTCTATTATTTTAGTTCACTCTGTGGCTCTTGGATTGTTCATTGAGAAGATCACATCACATCTCACCACAGCTGTTGGCAACATGTTTTGCCTGAAGTAAACAGATTTCATTTCTTCAATACAGAGTTCAGCTAATATGTTTTACTAGTAAACCCAAATGTCCTTTTAAAAATACAAAAGTTTTTAAGATAGATGAGTATACCAATCTGTAATGTATTTTTCTAGGGACATGAATATCCATAAGGGACATGAATATCCATAATGCTACTCACAGATTACATACTAGATTTCTGAAACTAATAAATGTGTTGCATTTTGCTTTCAATCACTAAGCTCCTACCATAAAAACTATTACACCAAGTGGAACCTGGCAGTATGTTCATGCTTAGTCCTTGGGTTTGATGTCAGGCCCTGCCTCTGTCTCAGGAGTGACTACATGGCACTGCCCTGTTGCCTGATTGGCTCAGAGCTGGCACATGACTCAGCAAAACCAATCAGAGAGAATTTTTACCAGAATGGTAGAAACAGGGCATTCTCATTTTTCTTCTGAGGTAAAGCCCAAGTAATCTTAGCACCAACAGGTAATACGTGTACAAATGCCTGGAGAGAGCCTGGCTGAGAAAGGAAGCCAAATTGCAAAACAGCAAAGCCTGAGAAAATGCAAGAGAGGCTCCCGAATGCTATCTTTTCATCAACAGTTGACCCCACCTGTGCTTGAGATCAAGGTGGCCTGTGAGTTGCCCTTCCATGTTCTGAGTTACTGTCACTTGCAAACAAATGGAGATGGCAAATGTTACAGATTTATGCACTGCTCTTTGTTCTTTGTCATATTCTCAGAAAGTGACATAAGTGAGAATATCAAATTGCTCTTTACGACCAGTCTCTTATTCTGCTCTACTCGGGGCCTCCTCTCAGCCCCATGCCAATTGCCCTCCCCTGTTCTCCATGCTCCCATCTCCCCTTTCCCAAATCAAAACCTGCTCACAGGCACAGTGCTGACAGAAATCATTTACATCTTAGTGTAGTTGTATTCACTTAACGACCTCTTAAGAGTATCTGCATGTTAAAATTGATCTCTAATTGTAGAAGTCATAATAAGAGTTTTTCATGTTCTGTTCATGTTTCTGCTGATACTTTCACTCAATCTCCAGGCTAGAAATCCTAAGTCGCATTTCAAATCTGTTATCTTCTTCACTTACTTCGACCAATCTAATATCAAGTTCTCATTTTAAAAAATATTTTGCATAATTTAAAATTTCCTCCTGTTTTCTCATTCAATTCCTAATAATTTTAGCTCTAGATAATTTCAGCTGGCTCCTAACTAATCTCCCTGCCTGGCCTCTACTACCTATCCTATTGTCAAAATAATATTTTTCAATTACCTTTTTCATCAGATCACATTAACAGTGATTTCACCTTCCACTTAGCAGACTTATAACCTAACTTGTGAAGCATCCATTCCTCTTTCTTCATCCTATTGTAATGAGGATCGGGCCTGTCAATTCTACCACAATAATGCCAAGTTTAAATATTTCCTTGGGGACTCTTCTACACTGCTGGTGGGAATGTGAACTGGTCCAACCACTATGGAAGGCTGTATGGCGATTCCTCAGACTGCTAAACATGGAGCTTCCATACGACCCAGCAATCCCACTTTTGGGAATTTACCCAAAGGATACAAAAACACTAATCCAAAAGGATACATGCACCCGTATGTTCATTGCAGCACTGTTCACAA